>OY796880.1:74795034-75012602 GCA_963680785.1 Diplosoma virens
CAGCTCAACTCTCCAAATATATTTGGCTCTGTAAAAATAAAGGCAAAATTTTGGAAATAAAGTAGAAAATAATTTGTAATGCACCTTCTTACAAAACCGGGTCTAAATTTTGTCAGCTATGTTTAACAGGCGACCAAAAGATTTCATCAAACAAGCGCTCGGAATTAGTATCTCAATGTCCACACAAAACTAAATTTAAATTGAAAAATTTTAATCCATAAAATATTCTTTGCTATTTTGTGTATTTTTTTTCGATTGTTGCAATAGTATTATTTTATTACGCTTTTAGATACGAATTTTGTTTTTTCAAATCCACCTTTCTGTACTACGCGCCTTTTTCTCTTTTTTTTCTTCCTCTTTCTTGTTTCTTTTTTTTCTTCTTTCCCTTTCTTTTATCTTGCGCAAACCTATTCAAGTTGCAAAACGCTTTTGCTTACTTGTTCTTTTGTTTACTTCTCTGCTGTCAGAGTTTAAACAGAGTTCTGTTTATAGCTGATCTTAAATTTAATTTGGTTTTTTAAAGGTTTTTTGTTATTTATTTTATTAAATTCTCTAGATCCCCTTTATGAACGGTGCAGGTAAAACAGTCTGTAGGGGAGTTTTTAATTTGCTTTAATTTTTCAAATTTGAAAATGTGTGCTGAATTCTGTAATGAGCAGATTTATAAATTATTTCCGTAAAGAAAATTAGTGAAGCTAATGCATAGTTGCGCCACCTAACATGCGTATTTAATTAAACAGTTTGCTCAGTGATGGCGTGATTCTACTTATTTAAAAACATCAATAAAGTTTTTACGCTATTTTGAAAGCTTTTATGCTTCAAATAGAACATCCATAAAATTTTACAAAATATATTCATTCAAAACTCTAACAGGTCATTAAAAAATTTTATAAACAAAAAAATATTCTAGTAGCTTTCAACAATGCAGTTTAGTCTTTGAAAAAAAATGATGGGATGATTTTTTGCACAAAATAACAAGCTTACACAAGAAATAATAAAATATCAATTTTCAAGTATGCTAGGGAGTTGCTTCGAAGTGAATTTATGCAATGTAAAAACAACGATATGAAGGTTACTTTTAAAAACAAAAATAACAAAAACAAATCATAATTCTTTTTTTAAAAATATTTAAAACTCCCTTTGCTGTTGTTGTAGAACTAAAAAAAAACATCTGATGCCATCTGCAACTTGATTGTGAAAACAAAAACTTTTGTGGAGTTGTTGTAAACAACTATTTTTTGGTAAGTAACTAATTTTTTGTAGAAAACCTGCGGAATAAGACCAAACATTACTTTAACGGTTATCTCGAAGCGTTCTTACCACTAGCAAAACCACGAGATAACATAGATTCAATCTATACGCCAGTGTTGTGTCGGACGTAAATAAACTGCAATGAAGAAGTATACAAAGCATCGAGATTGCTTCTTCTTGCACAAGGATTACTAACCTTTTTGTTTTTTCTTAAGGGATATATTTCAATATCCTCATAATTTTTATCATTTTTATGACCTTTGCTCTTCTTTCCAGCTTCCATTTTGGGTGATTTTAAATCAGTAGTTGATCGCATTTTTCGTTTCGTTGAGTAAAACCAGTTTCTAGGATTGCAGCAATATTTAAAAAAAAAATAAAGTTTATAAATTTTAATGTTTTTGCCATGCAGTCAAATAAAACAAATGGAATTCTACTAACTAACCAGGTTAATACAACGCCATCAAGAGAGTTGTTTCGAATTGTATAAAAAAATTTTGTTCCAGTTTTTGCAAAAATACGATTAATGTTGCTTCGCAGAAAATATTTTTCATTGTAATTTCTAAATTGTTTGGTTGAACTTTATTTCTTTCAACGTCCAGGCTTTTAAAACCCAGGCTTGAAAAATTTTTTGTAATTACTTTATTTTTTTGTAAAATCTTAAAATTCTATAACTTTTCTTGGTTTGGCAAAATGAATATGATGACTAAGTACTAATTTTGTAATGCACTGACCAACTTCTTTGAGGTAAGTGTCACAATCGCTTATAAAAATACGACTACTTCCTGTTGAAAAACACTGTTTTTGAAAAAGCAGATTAAAGATTTTTTCTTAACAAAAAATCTCAGCTAAATATGGATTCTTTATAAAAAAGAGTTGATTTTTAAATTAATTTTTCCTGACTATGCATCTTACCGGATCTACCACTCATTGCAAGTTTGGACTTAGTTCAATGAATAAGATATTCTACTAACTTGGTAACGCACTGGTTAACTTTTTTGAGATGAATTTCATACCGCTTAATAAAATTACGACTACTTTTTGTTGCGAAAACGCTGTTCTATATTTTATTAAAAGAGCAGATTAAATATTTTTTCTTAAAAAAAAATTTCAGCGAAATACCGCTATCGTGGTTTTTTGAAAGTTTTTGTAATAAATTCTCCCTGTCTATATATCTTACAACGGATCTGCCACTCATTGCAAATTTAGACCTAGTTTAGTTTCAAATAGTTTTAGGTTATTTTTGTAAATATATCTGCAACATTCTTTTTGAACTCCTACATTTATCCTTCTACCTTGCAGAATAGCGTCGGAGAATTACTTCTACCTGCTTCTGAAGATTTTAAGATATTGCTGTCTGGTTGAAATTTTATTTTGGTTTTTTAATTTTATAGAGATATGACTGAAACTTAGAACTGCTTGCCGAGACCGCCAAACAGGTTAAAGTAATTAGTGTCGAGTACTTGCTGGCGGCATAGCTCGCCAGTTGCTTGTTGCGCAATCACGTTGTTTGCATGAGTTAGCACAGTGGTTCTCAACCTTTTTATCCCGCGGACTATTTCCCTATTAGCATAAGTATTTGGGGACTCAAGTAATAGGAATAAAAAATAATTTAGTTTAGCACTACAATAGTAAGTTAAAAAGCAAAAGCAGTTTATTAATTGGGAACACATGCACTGAAAATCAAAGTAAGAACCTTGTCCCTAAACTTATTTCACAAGTTTGTCGAAATCAGGAATTATGGTCGTCAATGCACATCTGGCATCGTTGACGTTGGTTCCAGTACTTAGTTTTAACCATTGCCAATGTTGAAAAGCCAGCCTCACACAAGTATGTAATCGGAAAAGCCAAAAGAGCTTTTGTTGCTTGCAGAAATCAGAAAGATTAGGTTTCTTCGACCGAACATTTGCCCAAAATTGAGTCAGAGAAACAATTTTAAACTTGTCTCTCCACATATGTCGACTTTGCGGTTCTATCAACTGTTCAGCAATGCAACCCATTTCTAAATGAACCTCTAGCGCTGACACCTCAAACGGACCTCGCACCCAGTTAAATATTTTGCTATAATTGTGAGAAGGAATATATCGATCCAGCTCAGAAACAAATGCATTAAGGTGCTCAAGAAAGATTCGTGTAATGCTGCGCAAATCAATATTTTTCTCCTAAACAAATAAATTCAATGCTGGAAAAGCAGCCAACTTCCCACTTTTCACTCAATGCGTCCACAATTCTATTTTATCTTTGAATGCGTCAATGCCTTCTGAAACATTTAAAAATTTTTTCTCTTTTCCTTGCATAGAGCTATTAAGTTGGTTCACATGGATGAAAAATCAGCTAAGAAAAGCAACTTGGCAATCTATTCGTCATCGCCAAAGCGATCAAAAAATCTATGTTTCTGTTCTTTTAAAAGATGCTAATTTCATTTCGTAGGTTAGCCACTCTCTTCATCACCTTTCCTTGCCATACCCAACGAATGTTGGAATGGAACAGAAGCCTATTGTGTTCAGCCCCATTTCATCACACAATACACGAAACGAGTGTGCAAGGGACGAGATTTAATAAAATTGACCACAGATACAACTTCTTGGAAAACTATGGCAAGGTCTCCTTGTATCTCTTTCGCTGTCAGATTTTCTCTTTGGATAAGACAATGAACAACTGAAATGTTTTTGTTTTCCTTTTTCACAAAACTCATGAAGCCCTTTTTACATCTCATCATGGACGTAGCGCCATCCTCGCAAACAGACACACAGTCAGACCATTGAAGCTGATGTTTTTTAAAAAACGAATTTACTTTCTTAAATATTTGCTCTCCTGCTATTTTTGGCAAGAGGACGGCAAAACAAAAACTGCTCCATATAGTCGTTTGTGTCAAGGTCACGAACATCATGAGCTGTGCATCATTTCCGATATCTATTGTCTCATCCAATTGCAAACTAAATTTTCCACTGCGCTTTACAGAAGCAATAGTTTGCTGCAGAACATCTTCTGATATTTCTTGAATACGCCACTTGATGGTGTCATTTGACAAAAAAACCATAGCTAACTTATAAGCAACGGCATCACCACACAATATTCTGGCCATTTCCACAGCTACTGGTTTAATGAAGTTCTTCACCGCTGTATGAGGTGCTTTTTCTCGAACAATTTTCCAAGAAACAAAGGAAGAAGCACGCACTGCTTTATTGTGAGAGTAAGCTACTCCTCCCCAAGCAGCTGGGCAATCAATGCGACTTCGCTTTACCTGATGTTCTTTTTCTTTAAACAAATCAAGATTTTTGTTGACGAATTTTTTATGGTTTGCTTCCAGGTGCCGACAAAGTTTTGCTTTTTTCAAAGAGCTGTGAGCTAAGACTTTTTAGCACAACACACACAGTAGCCTTGCTTCACCATTTACTCAACGGAAGTAAATCTCAGCTGCAAGTAATCATCATTATATGCAAAGACCTTTATATAATTTCGCTTTGCATGAATAGATATTAAATTAACTTGTTAAATATCTTAACTTGGATAAAATAACGAAAGTTAAATAAGTTAACTTGGCTAAACTCTTTCAAACAACTGACTCAAAAATCGTCTTTTAACCACAGAACCATATATCTGACCGGTCAAAGCCACATTTTCTTCTGAGAGAGCTTGTTAAATTTTTTTATGACATCTTAATGCGCAAGATTACAAAATTCGGTATTGTGAAAAAGGCGGCAAAACTTATCTGAAATATTAAAATAAAGCTCAATGACGGACAATACCTAACAAACGGGAACGTGCGTAGCATGTACAGATAATAATTGAATAAAAATTTACAAAGTTGATGTGCTTGCGGACTCATTAAAACATTACGCGGACTCAAATGAGTCCGCGGACTCGGGGTTGAGAAACACTGAGTTAGCATTCGCATTATTTGAAATTTTAAAAACTGTTTGGTGCAAGCAGTGGAAGTAGTCATCTCGTTTTATTTTGTGAGTTCTGCGCATTTATATTATTTTCTATTAATTTGTATTTATTTTCTATTTAGATATGTTGACTTTTTTATTTGATTTACGCTTCGAAATACAAGGTTATGCGTAGGATTTAAAACAACTGTGTTTTACATTTCACAGGGTAAGGTGAAAGTGCTGCAAAGTGTCTTTCTCAAAGCGACAAAAGAATTACGTTTTAAACCGCAGTCGCTCCGATCATGAACACGGCGCTTTAACCCTTGATTATGCTTCAACGTTTAGTTTAGATCTTGCAATTGTGTCTTTTTCATGTAGTTACTCTTGAAAGTGCTGTATGTATGTATATCTAATCTCTTTGAAAGTTTATTCCTGTTGTAAATTCGAAGTTTTATTATGAAACAATAATCGCGCTGCCGTTGAGCGCTGCTGTCCTATTATGCGATGTAACGTCCGATTTTTCTCTTTACGCCCTACAGTATATTGACGTAATATGTTTTTGTCTAAGCTTGGCCATCTCGAAGGCAGTGGAATATTCTGGCGCACTCGAGCGTAGCGCTTTCTCCAGGGAATTTGGGTTGAGTCTCGAATATACTAGTAAATCTGCGTCACGTGATCTTTTATCTATAAATATAGCTCGCTCGATTGTAAAAGACAGACAAAAAAGAGACGACGAGAGAGACGCATAAAGCGCTCTGAGAGAAAGTTGAATTTGGGGCGAGTGTTGAATTTATTTTGCGCCAGTGATTTGGAGTTGTGTTCCACAGAGGTAGAATTATTTGTGTTGATTAAATCAAGTTATAGCGTTGATTTCGCATTTCAGTTTGGCAAAGCGTGGAATAGAAATTTCGTCGGTCGTGATTTTTTGTAATACATTCGTTCTTATTAGAGACGGTGGTCTCTGTTTGTTGTGAAGAAGAGTCTTCAACGGATCAATCCGATCTTTCGTTTAAACCAACCGTATAAAACCGTCAGGCTCATAGCAGACTACTACTTGAGCCGGAATAAAATAAAATTTAGACACAGCTTTGTTTCAGCGCAGGTATTCGGGTTACCTAGCTCAACTGGTCCTTTAGGATTCCCGAACAAAGTCTGTGACAATGAAAAATATTAAATTTAGGGTTAGTTTTGTCGTTAACATCTTTAATATATTTTTTTTATTTTCACGTCAAGCAAAAAAAATCTTTCATTCACTTATCACCCAAGTCATTATTGAACATTTCATTGCATTGCATGTCTTTCATTGCATGACTTCATCTACAAGGAAACGTGCTACTTTAAAAACTCTGGCGCACCGCACGTGGCCTGATAGTTGCTGGTTGAAAGTTTCCTGGTTTTGGGGATAAATAGACATTATACTGGAGTGCAAAAAAACTTTTTTTGAAATTAAATTTTTTTGGGGTCTGGAAATTCGGAAAATGTTATAAAACTTACTTTAAAAATATTTTTATCTCGTGGTTTACATTGTCGGCCGTGGCACTCCTCAAAATTGTAACAATGCCACCCCAAAGTCAAAAATTTCTCATTATTTTAAAAGTAATGAGGCTAGAATGTTGATTTCGGTATCAAATGATGCAGAAGACATAAGTTTTTCTATCATTTAAGAAAATTTTTCTCTCTATCTGCAACAGAAAATAAGTTTACTAAAACAGCATAAATATTTTCAGATTATTTAATTTTGATAATAAGAGTGTCAAAAACAATGGGGAAAAATATATCTAAGCATTAGAAATAGAACAATATGGGACTTACTGATAAGTAGATGGCAGTGATGTGCCTTGAAACTAATGGTTGGTGAGCCGCTAGTTTTTTAGATAATGTAAGTACTAATTTTATTGTTTTCCAAGATTACCAAGCAGGAGGAAGTACCATACAGTGTTTTTTCCAAGGACACAACAGAATGGCGCGAGTGGGTTTTGAAGCGAGATCATACTGATTGCAAGCACGGTGCTCTAACCACTCA
The DNA here is from genome assembly GCA_963680785.1 of Diplosoma virens. Taxonomy (NCBI): domain Eukaryota; kingdom Metazoa; phylum Chordata; class Ascidiacea; order Aplousobranchia; family Didemnidae; genus Diplosoma; species Diplosoma virens. The sequence goes on from OY796880.1 coordinate 74,802,181, forward strand.
ACCGCGCTGCCGCCGAAAAAAATGTTTTGTTTATGAAAAACTTGCAAAATTTTTCAGTTTCCTTTAACATTAGAAATCTTTTTACCTAGAGACATATCAATTCTTCAGGTTCTACGTCTCAACAAATTGGATTATAATGAATGAGAACTATCGATTTCATGTGCTTGCTAAAGTTTTTATGATTGGATCCAGGGGGGCGAAATGAATTAAATCCTTAAATTTTCAGGAAGATAACCTATTTTTTATAGATTTTATCAAGTTTATTACAGACATTTGGAAATTTTTTGAATATCTTTCTTGTTAAATACTTTTTCTTCGTTTGGGGAAGATGGACGGGAGCTGGATGATCTTTAAATGGCCGAACATGTTTCCCGTCAGTCAGGTCACCAGGTTCTTGTCGACATCTGAGAGAGCGCGGCTTCCATTTAGATGGTGATAAATGGGATGAGATGTTATTATGTCCTTAGCTGTCTGCTCCTTTGCGCAATACGCACAAGTCGCCGTAAAAGATATTCTCCATTTGTGCATTTCTGAGCGGAATAGACCAACGCCGGCTCCCAGCGGTTAAGTTTCATTCGTCTTGGTCTGAGAAAACTATTTTCCGGGGCCGTTTGGTCAACATCGCCCATAAATGTATGGAGTCTGGAGGCGTTTTCGCGTTATTCCGTGCTCTATCTATATTCCGCTCATCGTCTTACACTGGTAGGGCTCCCAGTCCTGGGTTTTTCTTATCCTATCTGGGTTTCGGCTTTTTTTTAAAATCTCTACAAATTTGTTTTTTTTTTCAATAAAATTAATAATTATTTTTTAATAACTTCTTTCCCTCCATGGACCCATATAAAAGTGCTACGATTTTTTATAATAGTAATATTTTTGAAAAATTTTTCGGTTTACGTTCTTTAATTACTGACTTTTGTTAATTACTTTTTAAACTTTAAAACGTCTGCAAAACCTGCGAGGTTAGTTACGGTGAACAGTAAACAAGACCCAACTTTTTTTCACAAATTCTAGTGTAAATAGATTTACGTATGTTCGGTAGGTGATAGTTTGTTAGCATATTTTTGATTTTTAGGAAAAAAATGGCAACGCACTCTAAACTGGATTGAAGAGCTGTGTTTGTAACGTTTCTCTAATTTTTTCTCGACTTTTCGAGAAATATTTTTAAAATAAAATATTTTTTAAAATATTCTATTTTGCAATAATGACTTAGCTCGTTTCAAATTTGATATATTTTTTGAGAAAAATATATCACCTGGGTTTTTTAAACGAATTTTTTTTTTTTTTGCCTAATCTGGGTTTTTATAAAAATTAGCGCTAGGAACCTTTTACATTGGAGCCTGATTGGGCGGAATTATTTAGCAATTTCAGTGAAGCAGGCACAAATAGGTGTCTTGATTAAAGTTCCCGCAACTGTCTACAAAGTGGAGACAGGAGCCTTTCATGTAGGAAATGTTCTAAATTCTGAGCGCGGCGAACAAGAAGCAGCACAGCTTGTTGGCACTCTTGAAAAACTTTGTTAGTAAATTAATGCAAACAAAAAAATAAACCACATATGATTTTTTTTTGTTTCTCATTAAGGAAAAAAAGAAAAATTCTTACTGTAAAGTCTTTACAATAAACTTTTTTTGCATAAACTGGTACATCAATTTGTAATTTTCTACAATTTTTTTATAGCCCGGCTGGACGAATAACAAATCAATTAAACGTTGTCGAGTGGTTAAGAGCGCCGTGATTGTGATCGACAAGGTTGTCGTTCAAAGGTTGTGGTTCAAAACCTGCTTGCGCCATTCTGTTGTATTCTTGGGAAAGCGCTTTATGCTACTTTCCTCTGCTGGGTGATCTTGACTAATTTCAGTAATATCGCTATAAAAAACTGAAATAATCAAATAAAAAATTTCAACCGAATAGCAGTATCTTGGCATATCCGGAAGCAGGTCGGTATAATTGACAGTTGCCCCGTGTAAGCCTGTAGCGCCTCCAACACTTTTTGCGAGTTAAAAGGATATAGAAAGATATCAATTTTTTAAAATTAAAAATTTACCTTTATTCGTTTATATTTTGCAAGGATTGCTTCGGCCAGAATTTAAAACCCGTGACTGGCGATCGAGATGGTATTACCAAGACTATTTAAAGCAGCCAACCCACTCTAAATTATTTTTATAAATTTTGAACATTGTCGACGATTAAAAATGATAGGGTTAGTTTCTTGTTTTAATTACTTCTTTTCATTGCGACAATTGCACTATTTCTGCTTACGCACAAGTAATTATTACTTCACATATAGTATCTTGTACACTTCCATTAATTAAGTGTCACCAACTATTCATTGTGATAGTTGTGAAAGAAATGTCGACAAATAAACTTTAATTTGAATTTAATTATTTTTTGCATTCTAATTGAAAACAGTGCTATCAAAATTACGTCATAATTGAGGTAAATTGCTTGGCTATGCGGGTTTGTATTTGGCCCGTGGACCTAATTAGGTCATGTCAATATCATCCCAGAGTATCAACTTTTACTATTTTGTTTATGATTGTCAATTTATTAAATTAAGAATTATTTTTCACAATTTTTTTTTGTTTACATAACAATAAAGTCTTGCCAACAAGAAAGTAGCAATGTTTTGGATTTTATAAGACTCTTTTATACTTACTAGAGACTTTAAAAAAACTAGTTTCCCGAAAACCTACTGATTTATCGACATAATTGCTAATAAAAAAAATTTTTCGCTGTTTTGTTTAGTGCTAATAGGTTATTGTCTCAAAGAAATGTATGTTTGGTTTTTTTCTTTGATCAAAGCGAATGATTTAATTTAAAAAATATTTTTGTACATCAAAACTTCTGGGCATAAATTGTAATGGGAAAAAATTTTAAATTTATTCGCGAGTCGCGGGCAGACAGGAATAAAAAGTGTTTTTCCGCTGATGAACATGCTTGCCGATCCCAATCATGGTTTTGGGTTTCAAACCTTAAATATTTTTCTATTTTTAGGACTACTTTTGCCGATAGAATTTAAACCAAACTAATTATCTTTTATCATGGTCAGGCAGAATGTTGAGTCTGGCCTAATTGATGCAAAATTTTGCTACTTTTGGTGCAGCGATAACTTGATAGAGGCAGCAAATCTTTAAAAAAATTATTTATAAAAATTATAGGGTAGTGTTTCTCAACCTTTTTTTTTGTGGCGACCCAAATGTTAAGCAAAATTAGAAAAAAAACTTTGAAAACTCAATCGTTTTCACAGACTTTATTGCTAGTACAAAAACTCTATTTTTGTTTCAAAAATGTAGTAACCTCTTAAAAAAGTTTATCAGTTTCAATCAGTATCTAAAATTTTTATCTTCGTCTTTAACTGTAGTGATCTAAAAAAAAACAGTTTTCACTTTTTCCATCTGTGTCGGATTTCTTGATTTTCGTTCCTAAAAATTAGTGAATTATTTTTTGCGCAACTACAATTGTCGGTGACCCAATCAAGTTTAACAGCGACCCACTTTATGTTCGCGACCCAGGAATTGAGAAGCACTGTTATAGGGCATGGGTAGAAAACTTTTTTTTAAGCAATACTTTTATCAAAATGTTTTTATAAATTAACTTAAAGCAAGTTACAAAGCTACATACCAAGACAGGAAAAGACAGCGGAAATCTTAATTTTTTTTTTTTATAGGCCCACTCGATTAGCCACGGTGTGCAAGGCTCATCTCTGCCACAATCACCACTTAAAGGATTTATCTAGCAATGATATGCTGTTATACATATTTCAACTAAGTAACTTTAAACATCAATCACAGCTGAATAACATTCATTTTTGCATTGGCACATCATAGAAAACTAAAGAATGATATTGTTACAGCTAATCTGTTTATTTCGTTTTCCCTTTTTTTTTGTTGTCAAAAACTGTTACATCCGGATTACGTACCTAATTCAATCAGCGTTTGTGACTGGTTGCTGTATTTGGAAGTAGTCATGCTCGTGACAGGATCATCTGGTAATCTAAGGTAATCGATAATTTAACTTCTGCTTTCTATGTTTTAGATTCGGTCAACCTTTCTATTAAATCGCTACTTTAGTAGCCCTTTGTAACTTGCAGTAATTTGTGTACTGTATATAATCTAATTCTATGATTTTACTGCCTTTTGTTTCAAATTATATATTTCTCCCTGGTGGATCAGGTGGCTGGTGTGTCTAGGGAGAGCTAGTAGGCTACTTTAGTGCGCATTTTTGCCCGACCTATCACTTATTCTTATAGAGTCCTACGGGCACTTGACCTGCTCGTATAGATATAAACTTTTTAATCCAAAACTACGATTTCCCATTATAAGATTTTATTCTCAAAATATTAGTTTGTTTTATATCACAAGTAGCTATTATTACACATAATGGCGATAAGTTTTTAAAGAAACTAGTTTTATTAAGCAAGCAATGCAAATTTACGTTTGAATTAATTTCGCAAAAGGCAAGTTATGGACAAAAACTAATTACAAAGAATATGTAAAAATCAATTAATTACTTTACTAAAATAACATCCTTCCAGGTTAGGCAGTGAACCAATGTCTTTCTGATAACCTAATGCTTATATATCATGTTGATTGAACTAGACCAAGGTTTCCCAAACTTTTAGTTCAATGGTACCCTTTGGCCACTGTAGAAGGTTTGCATGTACCCCCAAAATTTTGTGACGTTTCTTTAAAAAAGAAAGGCTTTCAGTTAGTATCAGCCACTAATTTCCCCCAATTCATGCCCAAAATCAAGGTGATCTCTAAAAAAAGAAATATCTTCACTTTTCAACAGCCACAAATTTTCCCCATTCAAACCCAAAATCACGGTGATCTGTAAAAAAAGTCTTCCCTCTTAATTGTCCTGTTTGACGTAATTACGATCGACTGGATTCGAAAATTCTAGACATTTGAGTCCAGTGGTGTATGCAAAAAGTTTCCAAGGGGAGGTCAAAATTTGATTTCGTCTCCGACTTTGCCATTTCCCTCCCAAAATCATGGTAATCTCTAAAAAAAAAAGGTCTTTACTTCCATTTCGTCTCCAATTTCCCTATTTTTCTCCCAAAATCATGGTGATCTCTAAAAAAATTTTTATTTTTGTGATCTGAAGGGAGGGCCATAGCACGCTAGTGCTTCTAAAACTGCTTGGTTTTGCTTTGTATTTTTTCATTTTTAGGGTTTGAGGGGGAGGCCATGGCACAGTGGCCTCCCCCTCGGTACGCTAGTGTTTGAGTCTATTATTTCTTCCGGACACGAAATTTAACTTAAATAAGGACATTCTCTCACATAATAATGTACCCCTTGAGAAGCCTAATGTACCCCTAGGGGTACATGTACCCCAGTTTGGGAACCCCTGAACTAGACATTTTGATTATGTTGCTGGTGGTTAGTAAAAATTAGTTACAATACAACATTCCAAAATCAACTGGAAATTATAAAACTTTTCAAATACGAGTTTTTACCAGCATTAAAGAGCGCTGCGATCCACTAAGCTGAAAGATTATATTTTATTAGCAATGGCGATATCAAAAAATACTCTTTCAGAAAAGTTAGTGCAGAAATGTTGAAATCGGTTGCACAGGAAACAGGCCGCGTAAATACGATGGCTTTGTAACAATCCTAAAAGTTCCTGATAAATCATAATCCGAAATTTTACTGGATTGTTTTAGACGGTATTATGACTTTTTTGTCCAAAATAATAGATTTTAGTGTAGGCAAATAATGACGTGATGTTGATAACATACAGTTGCAAGAAGATTTAGACGAAGGTTTCTCAAAGGAGCTGGAGCAGAAGTCTATTTTTTAGTCTTCACCAGTCTTTCGGGACAAAAATGAAGAAATCAAAGATAGTTTCAAAGCGATGACTTTTTCACTAGTTTTTTGAGACAATATTCTAAGTGGCAGGACACAGGTGTTAAAAATACTTAAAAAGGAGCCGCGAATTATGAGAGTTTGAGAACTACTGATTTAAACGAATGGTTCTCAATCTTTTATGGTTCGTGACCCCTTTTCAGAGCCTCTCAACTGGCTCTGCGAATATTGTCTTAAAAGACAAGTGAAGGCTAAAGAATTGTCATCACTTTAAAATTATCTTTAATCTTTTAATTTTTGTCCCAAAAAACTAGTAAAAACTAAAAAAATATTTTCAGTGAAAGCTTCCGCTCGTGCCCCCCGGTAAAGGCTTGGTGGTCCCCTTTTGAAAAAACCTGGTTTAGACTATAAAAAAATAAAGTAATTTTAAAATTTTTACGCTTTTTTAAAAATAGACAGTTGAAATTTTTTTAGACCTAAACAATAAACCAACGATTGTTCAAAATTTTTTAAAAATATTTTTAAAAACAAACAAAAATCCATATACGTATTAAGCACAAAATAATAAGTTTATTAATCAGCAATGCACAAAAAATGAATCGCGTGATATCGAAACGTTTTTATATTTCTTTTTTCAAGTTTTTAATTTTAATTATCTTATACTGTGAGATATTGTGCTATTTAAAATTTTTTTAGATAAATTAAAGCAAATCTTTATCGATTTTACTTTAAATAAAAATGATCCTACTTTTTTATTCAAATTACAGTATTTTAAAAACAAGATTGTTTTTAATAAAAAGATACTTCAAATAACATTTTGTTAATGAAGTATTTAAGTTTTTTAATAAAATAAAGAAATAATGTTGTGATGGAAAAAAACGTTATTGGAAGTTGGATTCTCGAGTTTTAGTGAGATCACTTTTGATTAACAGAGAAATAGACATATTCATAAATTATATTCTATAAAGAAAATTAACGAAGCTGATACAAAATTGCACTACCTAACATACGATTCTAGTTAAATCGTTAGCTCAGTGATAACGTAATTCTTTATATTTATAAATATTGACAAATTTTGAACGCTATTTTGAAAGCTTTTATGAACGAAATAGAACATTAATAAAATTTTTCTAAACATGTTCATTCAAAACTCAAACAGGTCATTAAAAACTCTTATATACAAGAAAATTTTCTAGTTGCTTTCAACAATTTAGTCAAATCATCCGACAACAAAAAATAGTGGGATGATTTTGCACAAAATGAAAAACTTATTCCACAAATATTAAAAATATAAATTTTTAATTACACTAAAGGTTTGCTTTTAAGTGAATTTATGCAATGCAAAAATAGTAGTGCGATGGTTGCTTTTAGAAATAAAAATAAGAAACAAATTATACTACTTTCTTTAAAAGTATTTAAAAACTCTTTTTGATGTTGTCGTAGAACTAAAAAAAACATCTGATACCATCTACAACTTGATTGTGAAAACAAAAAGCTTTGTGGAGTTATTGCACACAACCATTTTTTGTTAAGCAACTAATTTATTTTAAAAAACCTGCGGAATAAGACTAAACATCACTTTAACAATTATCTTAAAGCAATCTTATCAGTATCAAAACCACGAGATAATATACATTCAATCTATACGTCAGTGTTGTGGCGGAGGTGAATAAACTCCGATGAAGAAGTACACGAAACATCGAGGTCGCTTCCTCTTGCACAAGGATTAATAGCATTTCTGTTTTTTCTTAAGCAACACATTTCAATAGCCTCATAACTTTTATCATTTTCATGATCTTTGCTCTTCTTTCCGGCTTTCTTTCTTGGTAATTTTAATTCTGAAGTTGATTGTATCTTTCTTTTCGCTGCGCAAAACCGATTTGCAGAAGTATAACAAAAATTTTTTTGTAAGAAGTAGAATTTTTTTAATGCCATGCAAATAACTAAAACGAACGGAGTTCTATTTACTGACCAGTTGAATAGGACTCCCTCAAGAGAGTTGTTTCGATTTGTATAAAAACTTTGGTTTTAGCTTTTCCAAAAATATGATTATTATTAATCCCATAATATTTTCCATTGCAATTTTTAAACTATATAGTTTTAACTTTATTTTTTTCAATGACCAGGCTTTTAAAACCCAGACTTGAAAAAATTTTTGTAATTACTTTATTTTTTTGTAAAATCGAAAATTGTTTAACTCTTCTTGGTTTGACAAAATGATTAGAATGACTAAGTACTAATTTTGTAACGTACTGGGCAACTTTTTTGAGGTAAGTATCACCTCTGCTTAATAAAAATACGAGTACTTCCTGTTGGAAAACACTGGTTTATATTTTATTGAAAAAGCAGGTTAAATATTTTCTTTTTACAGAAAATCTCAGCAAAATACCACTGTAGTGTTTTTTTGTTAAAAAAGTTAATTTTTTTAGAGTTTTTTTAGATTAATTTTTCTTGTCTATGCATTCTACAATGTATCTACCACTCATTGCAAGATTACACTTAGTTTAGTTTTTGATATTTTTGAATTATTTTTGTACATGTCTTCAACGTTCTTTTTTAACCTCTATATTTATCCTTCTACCTTGCAGGAAAGCGTCAGAGAATTACCTCAATCTGCTCTAAAATATGCCAAGATATTGCTGTTCGCTCGAAAGTTTTTATTTGATATTTTCACGTAGTTTCATAGGAATATGACTGAAACTTAGAATTGGTTGCCAAGACAACCAAGCAAAGGAAATTGAAAGTGCTGCAAAGTGCTTTCTTAAGGCGACAACGTTTTAAATCGCGATCGCTCCGATTACAAACATGACGCTTTTAATCTTTGACTATGCTGCGACGCTTTTTTTAGGTCTCGCAATTGTGTCGTATACATCCAGTTACTCATGTAAGTGCTGATTAAAATTCCAATATTAAAAATTATGGAAAATACAAAATTTAGAGTTAGTTTGGACATCAACACCTTGAATACAATTTTTTTATCTTTGACGTCTAGCAAAAAACAAAAACAGTCTTTCAATTACTTGTCACCCAAGTTATTATTGAATATTCAAATTTTTCATTGCATGGCTTAAATTAAACATCTGTAAAAAAGAGCTACTGTAAAAACTCTGGCGCACCATACATGGCTTGATAACCGCAAGTTGGAAGCCCCCGGATGTTGGGGGCAAATAGACATTTTTCAACAACCTAGTGCATTTTTTGCTTTTGCTGCAAAGTATAAAACTTGAATTTTATGCTTTTACTAAATATTCTAAAATTTGCTTCAGCGCGAGGAGTTCAAGCTTATCGATTAGCGCCGTATAGTGGTTTGTACGATATGGCGCTCATCGTGCCATATAATGCATTTTTTTGCTTTGTATGCATGTAGTACTTTGTATTAAAGGTTAGATTGTATGAAATGTATCCAAAGTTCAAGCTGATCGATTAGCGTCAATGTAGTACTTTGCACGAGTATCAAAGATTAAATTACATTTACGAGATTTTGGGCATAATATACGTTATAATTGTACTTTAGTCTTTGGTTTCAAAAGCACGAAAAGATAAAAATAGAAGATATTACGAAAAGACACTTTACGACACTTTGCCTGCTTCCCGGTCTGGTGAAACAGTTTCATATTTTAGTCATATCTCTGATAAAAATTAAAAAAAGACAAAATAAAAATTTCAAATAGACAGAAATAACTTGACATTTCTGAAAGCAGGTTGGAGCAATTGCTTGACAGTTTTTTTTGATTTTCTTAATGCTTTCGACGCTTCCTTGCGAGTCAATAGATTAAATTTTAAGTTAAAAATACTAAAATAATGTTTAAAAAAACATGAATTAAATCAAATTAAAGCATTTAATTACTTTTTTGGCAAAAGTTTTTGTGGTTTTGGGAAGTCGTAGAAAAAAAAACTTCATCGTCAATATTTTGATTAGATAAGAGTGGATGATGATTGATCGGCTTGGTAAAACGTCGTCTGTGCTTTGCGTGTTTTTCGGATATTTTTGTCGAAACATCCGAATTGCCATTATGTTCTTCTAAAAAATACAAAAACAATCTTACGAGATTGTTTCAATTAATGACGCTATTTATCTTTTTTTAAGCCAAAATACCACTCGATAATTTTAATTCTGAACTGTTTGAAATAATATAACATTGCCAGTAAAAGTTTAGATATAATTTCCCAATAAGCTTATAGTCTAAAATTAAAATAAAGCTTAGTGCACCCGTTCTATAGCTTTTTTTGGACAAAAAAGTTTTACTTAGTGTGCAGAATTTTTTTGTCTCTGTTTATTATCTTAAATAAGAAAAAAAGGATAAGATGTTACACTTAGAGAGCGTAAACGACTACTCCAACTTTATGTTTTGTCGCCAAGTATAATAAGTAGGCTATGATTTTAAATCTGATGGTAAAAACTACCAAACAACAAAAATGCCGAAGAAAAAAATTGTTTTCAAGGTCACAACAATATTGCTAGTTTATTTTATCTGCACTTTTTGTTGTAAAAAATTATGGGCAGAAAGGATCATTATCAATATTGAATGTAGCTGCAGACAAAACTTCACATGAGTGATAGCCTGTAATTAAATCGCAAGCTGACTGGTTAAGAAGCAGAAATTAAATACTTGATTTTTTACAGCATATTAAAGAATGAATATGTTTAGCCTGAGCACTGAATCTGTAGCCGAGTATTGCTTTAATTTTCGGTAAATAGCGACGTGCCCTTATATTTCAACAAAAACAAACCACAGCACGGTCAAATGCGTCACCAAGCAATTTAAATAAAACAACAGACAAATTGTCTCTTTTTTGATTCCAATGAAAAAGTGTGCTCCTAACGTTTAATTTAAAAAAATCAATTTGATCTTTTTAAGAATCATATTACTGAAAACCTTAAGTAAAAATGTCAATAGATTAAAAACAAATTGAATCTCATTGGAGTTTGTCTTATTACTCAAAGAAATTTAAATATTTTTATATATAACCTAGCAAATTCTTTGGATGAAATCAACCTTTGACAGCAAAGAGCGTTGTAAGCAATTCTTGTAGATGAAATTATTTTTTACAAATGAATAGCATGCCGTATGAAACAATCTGTTACATAAAACTTGCCTGCAGAGAATGAAAATTCTTTATCCTCAGTATCAGTGTTGTCCGAAGTGGCATCTATATATTCTAAACTTGTGGCACTAGAATTAGTTGTCTGGTTGTTCACAGCAAATGTTGAACTTTTCAACAAAACAGAAACAGTCTTGCTTGGTTTAAAATTGTTGGTGTCGTGAAACGCTTTTTCATCTTCTTCTATTTCACCTAAAAATGCACAGATTTGCCTTTATGTGAATATTATTAATTTAAAGTCAGTTTTTCATGTCAAATAATCCAAATATTTGTTTAAAACTTGAATTGTTTAATACATCAAATTTCACGCGTGCTCTTTAGATGAATCGGAATAATAAATAATCTAGTATAGATTAAAAAGAAAAATCAAAAATTTTTAATATAAATAAACAATATTAAAAAAAAATCTTCATTGAGATTGCCAAAATAGCCTATATTGTACCTCTGTGCAATTTGTAATTAATTAATTATCGATCCATTGTTTTTATTGTCAGAAAAATAATTATGTTAATCAGTTGTATCATAGTTACGGTTGTTAAACACAGATTGCAATATTTTAAATGTTTTTAACGCATTTAAGTCAGGAATAAAGGATTAAAAAAGTATTTTTTTTATTTGGCACCAGAAATATTGTTTTACAAGAATTTTTTGAAGTTGCGCAGTACTTACAGAAAAAGTTCTAACAAAAGTTTTTAATTTATGTAAAAATTTGTTTGTAATTAAAATAGCAATGAAAATGTAAAAAAATTTTTTATATAATGATAATATCGACTACTTTATATAGCGTTTTTCTCAAAAGAATTTCAATAGAAAGGGCACTTATTTTACGACATTGGCCACGCAGTAAATTTTCGTGCCACTTTGTCGCTTTGAATGATTAGCGAACCACTTATTTTATTGTAAACCCACTATTATAAACCCACTAACCAACTGCTAAGAAATGCAAATTAAAAATAAAAGAAAATGATATGGATTGAAGGAGTTTTTTGTTTGAAGTAGAATAATGTTTTAGGTCAACTTCCTCTCGTGTACCCCGTTGATCAAGATTAAACAGGGGGCCAAATGTATTTAATAAGGGATGAAATATATTTTACTTATAAGGAAATTAAAGTTGAAACAAGTTTACTTTTTTAATCATCGTTTTTTGCTTACTTTGGTTATTTAAAAAAGCAGAGAAAACTATGAATATTAGTGATATTTTTTAAAAACAATTTTATTTAAAACTATAACAAGCTTGTATATTCGGCAAAATTATAAAAAAAAGCAAAAAAAAAACTTCCTGATTTGTTTATTTGTAATTGAAAAATTCTACATACGTGTATATTAAACATATTTTATTTGGGGTATTCTAAGAAAATATAGCTTAAAAATCATCTGTTTTTAAAAAATCTCTTTTTTAAATTAAACTGATCAGGTAATCTGAAAAGACCCTTCCTTTCAATGAGCTGGTGTCCGCTTTTTTGAACTAATTGATCTTTCCATTGCATTTACTTTCTATGATAGGTTTTTCTGCTAGCTACATCACAATAAGATTTAATATATTTAGACAGCATTAATGATAGATGAAGTAATAGAATAAAAAGGAAATAGAAAATTAAATAGTTAATTATAATTTATTTTATTTATATTTAGGTAATCACATTAAAGCAGTGGTTCTTAACGTGGAGCATGTCCCCCACCAGTGGGACGATTAAAACAATTTTGATAAGGCATAGAGATTTAAGACATACCAAAGCAATTTTTTGGGAAAATACAAAATGAAAATTTATTTGTTTACAATCAAACTGATTTAATAGATATATTGAGCTGGTTGAGTTACCTACGCTTAATTCAGTGCTTCTCAACTTCTGGGTCGCGACTCAAACGTGGGTCGCCGACGATTGTAGTTGTGTAAAAGTTAAATCGTTTTTGCTGTGATTCGATAGTGGTTTACTGATTTAGAAATCCAAGAAATATTTAAAGTAAAGACTTTTTTTTAGAGAACACGATTTTTAGAGAAAAATTTGAGAAATCTGATTCAGAAAGTTAAGTTATCTTGTGTTTAGTTCACTTTTTATGCTTGCAATAACGTCTGTAAAAAAAAGGTTTCGCAAATCTTTGCTCTCTGTTTCCACTTAGCACTTTGGTTGGCAGTAGTTTGAAAAGCACTAAATTAAAGAAGCACTAAGCGCTGCTCTAAATTAAGACGAAAATGGCAAACTTGGACACTAATTGGTAGTAAAGACCTTTTCCTTTTTTTTAGTCTTCACCTATAATACAATGCTGCAAGAAATTGATTTGGCAAACGTTTTACAATTTGGGAAAACTGTATTTCTCCCCAAAAATTGTTTGGCTGTTACGGTTATGTATTACCACATGGGGGACATCAGAATTTTAGAAATGATTGGGTATGGCATGGCCAAAAATATGTTGAGGAACATTACATTAAAGGTTTGGGAATTGAAAACTCTAAAGTTTTTAAAGCAAATATTTTTTAAAATAAAAATTTGATTGCTTATTTTTTGATAAAGTTCAATTTAAAAATTAAAGAAAAGGAAAATTTAAGCACGACTGATACATACGGCATTTTCGTCCGGCCTGTATCGGACGTGATTACTACTTTCACAAGTACATTGTTTAATTATTGCAGATAGCATACCGCGGATGCTTTATTGGTATTGCTGCGCTGAAGAGAAAAAAATTACTTGACAACTCGCCTTCCCGTTTATTCCTTGGTATTTAACTTGTTATCCGTTAATTACCACCAGTAATTTTTACACAAATGGTAGAAACCCAAATAAATGGTTTTCTCTAATTGTATACACTTGTTACAGAAATATATAGGCTTAGACTTTGCTAAATTAAATCTTTTTTGAGATTTTTTGCAGTGATGAAAAAACAGAGAAATTTTAAAAAGGCTTGTATTGTTTGGATGAAATAGTCATCAAACCTTCTAGCGGTAACGTGATAAACGAAATTCACCATTTTTATTTAGCTTTTAGATTTATATCACTCAGTACATCAACATTTCAGTTTCTAGCCATAACTATTCACCAATCAAGCAATGCCTCACTTGATACTTTGCTTTCATTGTCTCTGGAACTACACGGTTGATATGAAGAAAGATTGGAAGTTTTCTTCTTGAAAGTTTTTCGGGCTTTCTCATCACCAACTTCGCTACCTTCAGTTTGATTTTCCGTGTCTTGTTTTGTAATTTAAATAAGCAATAGAAAGAACTCATGTCAGTAAAATAGGTATGTTAATAATTTAGATATTTAAGAAGAATCAATAAAAATACATTTGGTTTTATTTTCTAAAACCTAAATTTTAAGTTACAATTAAACATATGATTTTGATATAAAATTCTTATTTTTTGGATTTTTACAATTTTTATATTAAAAAACAAAATTTAAACAACCTACATAAAATAATAATCATTATAGCAATTATACCTTTTAAGGTAAACAACAATGTCTTGATAAACCCCTACCCGTTGATGAAGATGTCGGAGAGGTTGACTGTTCAAACTCATTTTCGCCGTTAAAATGAGCTTGATGAAAAGTTGAATCTTTGATATTCCAGATTTTTCGTTGATCTTTGTATTTTATGGATTTTTTATCAATGTTATACGAACGATTGTCTACATACTGATAATAGAAGGCCTCATTTGGTTGTTCAGTGTGAATGTTTTTATCTTGACTCTCAGAACTTTCATCTTTAACGGGCTCAGCTGCATTATCGCTTTCTTCATTGCTCTTCTCTCCCGGATCGGTTGAGGTGCTTTGTTCATCATCCAGCTACTTATGCCAAACGTTATTTTATTAAATATAAGTTGAAGTATTGTTAAATGAAAATAAAAAACACTAAACGTAGTTGGTGAACTAAATTTAATAATCAATTCAAATATAACACGTAATCAACGGGCTTGGTTCTGGTACAGATTTCGGTAAACAGTTTGAATTGTGCTGAATAATGAAATTACTGCAGAATTAAACACGGCTTTGACGTGAGATAATTAATTCTCAGTCAATTTATTTTTTAAAACTAGCAGCAAATAACTTTTTTTCTTTCAAAACTTGATTGTACTGTATATTTGGAGTTAAAATTATATAAGTTTTAAACTTTCATCAGGGACAGTCCGCTTACTCAGGTTTTAGTCGCAGAGCTGGTCATATAAGAAATGAAAAATCTAAGATTTGTTACTTCTACCAAATGCAATACTGATAGAAACAGCATTGTGCATCGCACACGCCGATGGCCAGATATTAGAAATATATTGAGTCATAAGACAGATCGCACTATAGAGCACATACGTATAATACAGATGGCAGTATACAGTACACAATAGAGTGATATCTATGGCATTGTGCATCACGCACACCAAACCCGAGCTTACTGCTCGACCATGGTTTCGAGTTTTAAACTCTCATCAGATGATGAGAGTTCGCATCAGGTTAAACATATTTCTAACATCTACAAATATATTCCTTAATATCTGGTCATTGGCGTGCACGATGGACAATGGTGTTTCTACCAGTGCAGTCTTGCATTTGGAAAAATCCACAAATCTTAGATTTTTCTTTTCTTATATGACCAGCTCTGCGACGAAAACCTAAAATTATTCAAGCCACTTTGATTAATTAAAAACACTCTGATGGCTTTTGTAATCTACAGGGTAGTCAACAAAATGACTATCGGCGTGAGAAATTGGGTGGGAGGGTCATTGTAATAGTGAATGGGTTGATCTTTTACTGTTATCCCTCTGCTGAGCCCTTAAATTACTTTTAACATTTTCGTCTGGGCGCAATCTTACCATACTCTTCAATCAATCAATCATTTGCACTTATATCACAATATAAAAGGCGATAAAATAAAGAAAAAATCTTCTAGCAAACAGCGATATCTGAGCATATTCGAAATCAGATTACTGCAAGTGTTTGACGGTTTCCCTAAGGGTAAAGCTTTCAGTCTTATCTCGCAAGACAATTGACAATCTAGCAGTAAGAGGCGAGTTTGGTGTTCGTTCTACTTTAGTAATTTCCTCAATTAATTTGAGAAAAAAACAATACAAAAATTTTTATTATAAGGTCACGCTGCTTAACTTGAAGCTGGCTCTACAACATCACTGCCAGCATCATACTTGGAGTGCGCAATTTGAGTTAGTAAAATAAGAACCCGGACCTAGTCCTGTTTGTGTCTGGAACGAAATAAATACCAGTTCAACGGCAACGACGAAAACGACGATGTTGCTTATCTACAATCCTGACTCTGATTAAAGAAAAGTACACAAGCAAGGCAATTCGTGACACGAAAAAACAAACAATAATGGCAAACGATACTAGGTTAGTGTTTCTATATCTCTTGCGATTTTTTTGCGTTTACCACCCCTTTCAAGTTTTTCATGCGATTAGCTTTTTGCTATTTTTTTATAGATAAAGTTAAAAAAAATTAAATAATGTGAGGGCTTATTTCAAAATACCTTGGCGTCCCCCGGGAGTGAAAAGCTTTGTCTCACGTAAAATGTTTTTTTGAATTAATGTTGTTTAAATATTGCAACAAAGAATTTTTTTGGTGTTGCACTTTTAATTTCTATTTTATTTTAAAAGATAAATTTGTTTAGCCCATTAACAAAATGTTAGACGGTCTTTACTTATTTAAAGACTACTTTTAGTCTGCAAAAACTCTTTTTTCGTCTTCAGCCGTTGTTCGAGCTTGATTTCAGTTTGCTCCGATGAACTCCCAAGTCCATGATCTTCAGCTTTGTACGCACTGTGTTTCAGCGAAAAGCAAACCATGTCATCTTCTTTGTTTTTTATTTAGTCTACTGAGTTACCAGATTACTTACCAGATTCTTATATAATTCTGCATATTATTGTTTTCTGATAAACTGCATGCTACACAGTCTACTTGAATAATCGAAAAACTTGGTAATGCTATCAGATTAAATGTTTATTCACATTTTATTATACCAGTTAGATGCATTTCAAGTGTGAAAATTTTTTTGTCGTGTGTGTAAGTAAAAAGATTATTTTATTTTTATCTTTATTCATTTTCTTGAGTCGCAGGAAAACGTTAAAAACGTTATAATTAGGGCAACTCTCAAGTGATTATTCTAAACTGCTTTCGAAGATGTCGAAATATTGCTGCCCGGTTGAAATTATTCATTCATTTTTTAATTTTTTGTTTAAAGCTGCATTTTAAAATCGCAAACCGGAGAAAAGTGCTGTAAAGTCTCTTTTCCCCAGGGCACAACCGAATAACACGAGTAGGTTTTGAACAAAAACTCTTTTGATTTGCTACTACTCCGCCGCGCTGCCCACTAGTTGACAACAAGCCCGGAAGTGCAAGTAACGCAACAACTTTTTAAAAAATTCTGAACTTACCTCTTCATTAATTCTTTTTGAATTGTTATTTCTTATGCCTTCGCCTGTACAAAACAGTTAAATCAATTTTTGTGAGATTTCTCTAAATAAGTTTGACCTGTAACCAATAAAAAGTAAAATTTAAATTTGTGCATATTTTGGAAAAGGATAACTTTATTAAAAAAATTTGCTTCAATAAACTTTAAAGTTTTAATGCTTTAAAAAATTATTAATTAAAGCAAATGCAAGACGTTTTTGTAAGTTTTGGTTGGATAAATGACGTTAACAACGTTTTAGCACCAAGACTTTAATTTATAATAACTGATGACATAATGCAGCGCAGTTCTATTTGAAAAAAAGGTCATCAATAAAAGATGCAGTGTAGCAATTACTATGCTCTAAGCTTTCCTAATATTTACTTTAACTTTTTGCTGACAAACTATTCCTTATTATTAAATCAAACGTTTTTACATCGGCTGTCCCGGTATTGCTAGCCATCTTTAAATCCATTAGCATTTTTTGTCTACCAATGCATTGTACTTACTATTAGACTTTTGTATAATTAATGATTTCTAAAGTATTCATGGATTGATGAGAAGGCGATTCGTTTTTAAACAAACCAAAATCTTTTTAGAATATTTGCAAATGCTTATGATAAAGAAACAAAACATAAATATACAGCAGTTGCTTCATTGGCAGGTGAAGTTACACACAATAAAAATAGATTTGTGACGTTATGAAAATAAATTAATAACCTCCGACGACTATTGCACAAGTGAATGCGGTAATGTAATGATAAGTTCGGAAGCCGTGTTAAAGAGATGGAAGGTGTGCTTTGAGAAACAGGGGAATGAGGAAAAAGACAGAGAGACTCGGACAGAGGAAGCAGAAGTGGTTAACGAAGAGTCAAATTGTGTCACCATAGAAGAAGTAAAGAATGCACTGAGAACGATGGAAAAAGGTAAAGCGGTTGGGCCAAATGAGTTGTCAGTAGAACTTTGGAAGTGTATGAGAGAGATGGGGATAAAGTTTTTGACCAGACTGTTCAACAAACTATTAGTGGGTGAATGGATGCCAGAAGAATGGAGAAAGAGTGTGTTTATCCCAATCTTTAAAAACAAAGGAGACCCACAACGCTGTGGAAGCTACAGAAAAATAAAGCTGATGAACCATATAATGAAGATATGGGAAAGAATAATTGAAGCCAGGCTAAGAAATACAGTAAAAATCAGTAAACAGCAATATAGATTTATGCCAACTAAAAGAAGTACACATGCCATGTTTTCCTTAAAAATGTTGATGGAAAAGTACAGGGAAGGTCAAAGAGAGCTACATTGTGTATTCGTGACCTATAAGAGAAAGCTTGTGACAGGGTTCCGTGAAAAGAGGTGTGATACTAAATGAAAAAATTAGAAATGGCAGAAAAGTATGTGCAAATTCTACGGAATATATACGAGGAAGTAAAACAGTGGTGAATTGTGCAGTAGGGACTACAGAAAGTTTCAAGGTCAAGGTTGGACTGTACCCGAAATCAGCGTTAAGTCCGTTTATCTTTGCCCTGATTATGGATAGGCTAACGGACGAAGTAAGGAGTGACCCATCGTGGACGATGCTGTTTGCTCATGATATTGTGATTTGCTAAGAGATCAGGAAAAAAATGGAGCGGAGACTAGAATGTGGAGCTATGCGTAGAAAAAAAGAGGGCTTAAAGTATGTAGGTCAAAGACCGGATACCTGTGCGTAATTAGAGGAAATGACAAAGCAATCGTGAAGATGGAGAATACAAAAGTGCCAAGAGTAAAGGAATTTACGTATTTGGGATTAACAGTTCAAAAAAGTTGTAGTTGTGATAGGGAGGTTAAAAGGAGAGTGTAGGCAGGATGGAACGAATGGAGAAAAGCATCAGGAGTAATCTGTGACAGGAGGTTACCAGCTAAAGTAAAAAGAAAAGTGTACATTTCGGTGGTGAGAACAGCAATGGTGTACGGACTGAAACGGTGGCGGTCACAAAGAAACCAATAGAAGCAATGGAAGTTGCGGAGATTGAAAATGTTGAGGTTTTCTATGGGAGTGACGAGAAAAGATAAGATTAAAAATGAGTACATCAGAGGTACAGTTAAGGTAGAACGGTTAGGACCAAAGACGAGGGAGGGCAGGCTAAGGTGGTATGGACATGTTATGACGAGAGACCAGAAGTACGTAGGAAGAAGAGTGATGAAAATGGAGATTGAAGAGAAGATTTCTGGATGTAGTAAAAGAGCATATTAGAAAGGTTGGTGCGAGGAAAAAGGACATTGGAAACAGGACTCTGTGGAGGAACATCATACACTGTGGCAACCTCTGATTTAAGGGAAAGGCCAAAAGAAGAAGAAGAAAGAAGATTATTGCACAAGAGGCGGGTGCTGGTTGGGTCAACCATAAATTTCTCTAATAGTTGACTTTAAGTTAGTAATAGTATTTGTACAATTGAAACCATAAAATTTTGTTATGCTTTAGTCTATACAACATTTTTTAATCGATTCTTTTATACAAAAATATTTAGATTTTGATTTTCTTTTTCATATGGAGTCGATGTTTTTTCCGGAAAACTTTTTAGGTGTTAGAAAAGATATGACTCAACCAAGCCACTTTCTCCTCATCAATTGATTTCAGACCAAGCCGTCTACTTGGATGATGGAAAATGGGGAAAGATACTATGATGTGGTCAGTGGTTTGCTCCTTTGCACCACATTCACAGGCTCTTGTGGGAGCCATACCCCATCTGTGCACTGCCAAACAAAATAAAACAAAGCCAGTGTGGAGGCGATTAAGCCTGAACCAGGTTGGTTTTGGCAGATGCATTTCCAATGGTTTTGGGTTGACGTGGTAAATAAAAGTACGTAGATGGGAAGTATTGCTTTGCCATTTCGTATTCCATTTGGTTTCCGCCCAACATGCGTCACCGGTGTTCGACTTAAAGAAGTCCTTTAAAAGTTACTGTGAGGCAGGTACAAATGGGTTTCTCAATTTAAGCTGTCGATGTCCTCTACAGTATAAGGGCGGAACAAGAACCTTTCGTTAATTATGTGTTCAAGCTCTGGTGATCCGCGAGCTAGAGATAGCATGGTTCGTTTGCGGCAAAGCTCAGTTGTAAAGATACCTGCTAAGACAAATTGTTTGTCTAGTGGTGCCAAACGCAGGCATCAAGCCACAATGCGCAGAGCATCATTGATAGGCTTGTTAATGAGGCAATTATGACCAGTGCGGTACAACACAGTCGAGCGGTACTCTGCAGCAAAGTGCACCAGGGCCAGAGCAGCTGTGCGTAATTTTGTGGCACCAGCACCCCACGAATTGCCTCAAAAACCCAACGCGTATTTTTAATGATTGCAAAGTGATTTAAGGTGTCGGCGAAACGGGAGCGGCCTATCCAATTTTTTGCCGAGGTACGTAAGCTTTGCACAGTAAGGTAGAGCTCGTCCTTTGACGCTAATAAAAAACTGTTCTAAGTTAGCTGGACCGTTATGAATTAATCCTTGGAGAGATCAACAATTGAGTGATTGTGTGTGGACATGGTATTTGCAAGATTGTCAATGTCTGCAAACCACCAACCCCGAAACTCACACTAGCAACCATTCCAGAGGTCCCTATAATCTCTATGCAGGTAATTTTAACTGCCAGCACACTGATTGGGGCTATAGTTACACCAAAACAGAAGAAGAAATCTGTCTGACTGGGCAGCCAAGGGAAGTCTTTCCCTCTTCTATAACCCCAAAAAAGCCCTTAGGTTTTTCTTTGGTCGCTAGAACACTGGAACCAATTCCGATTTGGTTTTTCCGAGTGAGGATTTAAACAGCTCAGAACTGGACAGACGTACTTTGAAGTTTCCTAGGTTATAATTTTCTAGGTCCCAATATCTACTATTGCTAATTACGGATTCAAAAATTTGGCCCTGGTCACAAGTGAGCTGTATAAGCGCTGAAGCTCCGCAAGACCAACCGAGAAGAAGACGGTCTCATCACAAACCAGCTATCACAGAAATTACCATCTCCTGACTTTAGCTCTATTGATGAAGCATACCAAGATTTCTTTAATTCCATCTTTGCAACCGCAAAATTGTCAATTTTATGCAGTCGCAGAAATAACTACAGATCGCATTGGAATGTGAGTGTGAACACCTTTACCAGGTTTTTCTATGGGCTCCTCAGGGTAAAGTAACTAGTTTAGCTGCTCCTGCCTTGCTTTCCCATCTTGATGAAACACAAAAAGATCGCTGGTCCGAGGCTATGAAAAACATCAATTTTGCGCACTCGAGTCTGCTGGCATGGAGTATAATTAATAACTTGATCGGCAGAATCAGATACACACGCCCCTCTACCCCATTATTGCCAACTAGATTGCTTTGCACTTGGTTAAAAATGGAATAAATAAAACAACCAGTAGCGAATTGCGCATTGGAGCTGCAGAGCTGCAGCACTCTAAATATTAGTGTAGCAGTTGTAAATATTATAAGATATTATCAGAAACGCTTACAAAATTTATAATTATGATTTTTTAAGTATTGGTGATAATATTTATAACCGCTGCACAGATATTTAAGGTGCTGCAACTCTGCAGTTCAGATTCGCGACCCGCCACTGAAAACAACAAACCATGAGTAAGCCAGAGTCATCGTTAAAGAGGTGTTCCAACTCCGAAGAATTATAACACCGCATGACAAATGCATCTACGCAGATTTTTCTTGCGAAGAATTTGCCAATCTCCTCCAGTTGTTAAAGTCTGAAAAAGCTTCGGACTTTGACTCTCTCTGTACAAAGCTAATATTCCACACCGGCTCTACTATGAATTCCTGGTTAAACAAAGTTCCTTTCTTCCCGCATGCGCCAACACAAGCTTTCAAAAATATAGAGAAGACCATTAGTGGTTGCCATCCGGAAGCCGATGAAGACATTAGCGTTAGCTAGCTCAAGGAGCTATAGAGTTATCTCTTCGTATTGTGTCTCCTTCAAGATTTTAGAGAGGCTTATCTACACTTGGGTAGAACCAATTATTGACCCAATGCTATCTAGAGATAAAGTTGGGTTTCAGCGCGGAAGGTCGAACGTAGATCAAGTCATTCTTTTAACTAAAAAATTGAGTATAATTTTTTGGCCAAAAACAAAGTCGCCGCTTTGTTTTTTCAATCTCACAGCAGCCTACGATACTGTATGGCACCGTGGCCTCATCTGCAAGCAATGCCGTCTTCTTCCAGACAGATACATGGTCTCATTGATTATGCAAATTTTTTCAAATCGAAGTTATACTCTCACCACTGGTAACGGAAAACAAAGAAGGTTGCAAAGTCTTAAAAATGGCGTCCCACAGAAATCAGTCCTAGCTGCCTCTTATTTAATATTTAAACATATGACTTGTCTGTGACAGATAAAGAAAATTTGCTTATGTTGATGAAGTGGCTTTCTTGTATTGTGCAAGCGACTGATAGGCATTAGAGGGGACTCTTACTTAGGACTTGGCAACCCTATTCTTTTACCTTCAAACAGAAGCTCAAGCTCAGTACAACAAAAACTGTGTCGGAAGCCTTTCATCTTTACAACAAGAAGGCAGAACGTGAACTTAACATCCTTGTTAACGGATAGGCCTTACCGTTTTGTGCTAAACTTACTTATCTTGACATAAGACTGGATAGGGTACTTACGTTTTGCCGACACTTAGAGTCATTGTAAAGAAGTTAACATCTCGCGTTGGGCTTCCAAAGTAATTAGATGCATCAAGCGGGCGTGTCAATGCCATAGTACTTTTCCAAGCCACCCTTGCCTTGGTCCATTTCATGGCTGAGTACTGCGCGCCCGTTTGGTGTCGTAGTGCCTGCCCATACTCGCCTTATCAACAAGCCCATTAACGATGCCTTCCGCATAATGACCGGATGCCTGTGCCTCGCACCAACAGAAAATCTTATAAAGCTGTACGGTCTCTTGCTTGTCGAGCTCAGGAGCCAGAACACATTCTATATGAAAACCTCCTGTCTCCACTTGGTAGATACATGCAGAAACTTAAATCAAGACACTCATCTGTGCCTGCTGCATCGAAACTGCGAAGTAGCACCACCCAGTCAGGCACCTGTGTAGCATGGTGAGAGGAAGATAAAGGGAGAATGGAGTGGCGAGAAAATGCCTCTAGACTCTCAATACAATTATTAAAAATGTTAGCTTAATGCCATTGGGATTTAATTTTCTCAGAACTACATTGGTCAAGCGTAGTTGCCGCCATAACGGCGTTGGTCTATTCCGTTCAAAAATTCGCAAATGGGATATGGCTTCTACGGAGGCCTGTGAGTGTGGTGCAAAAGAGAAGATAGCTGAGCACGTCATAACATCTTGCCCCATTTATCACCATTCAAACGGATCCCGTGCTTTCTCAGATGTCAACTAGAATCTGTGGTCCTGGCTCATGGAAACATGTCCGATCATTTAGTAGACCATCCATCTCCCATCTATCTTTCCCAAATGAAGAAGAAAAATAAAGACATTAAGTAAGAGGAGACCTAGAACTGACCTCTGTGGGACGCCATTCTTGAGGCGTCGTAACATGTTTTGCTATTCAGTACCAGTGATAACAGTAAAAATGCAATTTTTTACAAGTTTCATAATAAGCGAGGTCATGTGTCTTTTCAGGCAAACACAAAAACTTGCAGATGGGGCCGCGATGCCATACAATATCATAGGCTGCTGTGAGGTTGATAAAGACAACGCCAGTTTTCATTTTAGCTGAGTCACTATACTCAGTTTCTTGATTTAGGGGAGTGACTTGATCTACGGTCAATCTTTTGCGTCAAAACCAGGGTGATCTCTAGGTATCAGTTGGTTTAATAATTAATTCCACGCGAGTGAAGATAAGTCTCTTCAAGATCTCAAAGGGGTTCACAACGAGAAGATTGGTCTGTAACTCCTTGGGTCCTTTAATGTCTTTATCGGCTTCGGGATTGCAACCACTTTTGCTTGTCCCCAGATTTTTAGAAGCTTGAGGTAATGCATGCAGGAAGACAGGAACTTATTCAACTACAATTTTAGGGCAGCATCAGCATAGACTATTAGCTTTAAGTAAATGGAGTCAGGCACGGGAGCTTTTCCTGAATTTAATTACTGGAGGGAGCTGGTAGATTTCTCTAAAGTAAAATCTCCAGAGATGCTTTTACCAGTAAGTGTTGGTGTCCTACCAAGCTCAAATACCTTCTTGGCCATGAGTCGGGTTGACTCGCAATCTTTGTCTGAAATACTCCATTCGTCACAAGCTGTGTAATTGTATTCACTGAATTGTATTTACTGAAATGGGGCGAGGACGGCGAGTGTTTTTAAACCTGCCAGTTCAGCTGTTCATGGTATTTAATGCCAGCCAATTGGATTGTGGAAAGTTGATCGTATTGACAGCTTTTAACCAACGTTTTCTTTGCTTTTCATAAATTTGGAAAGCAAATCCGATACAGCCTTGTTTGATTCTTTATCTGAGAATGCTTTGAGAAAAACCTATTTGAGGCTCTGAAACTCCGCACCCCAATAGGATCTGCAATTGTTTCTGCGATCACGTGAAATGGATCTCTTTGCTGGTTGGGGGATGGGGTACCAAAAATCCTTATATGTCGTATACATATGTCGTATGCAATACAATGTCCAGTTAGCCTTGAAGAAATTCTATCGCTTGTACGAAGCCCTTTAAAACAGAAGTTACAAGTTTAACTGCTGTGATCAACAAAGGTTAGTGTTGTGAAGTAGAAAAGTTTTCAAAAACAGGTTTATCCAAAGACCAAATTTCATGACCAACACTTGCAAAAGGCATATTAGGATTAGTACCAGTGTGTCAATGCTAAAAAAGAAGTTAGGGGCATCTTTAAGGTTGTGCAAAAATAAAAGGCTACCCTGAGCTGCCCAGTTAGCCAGACATTCTTCATCTAGAGTGATGGAATCGCATCTCCAGTCTGTGTGCCAGCATTCTGAAGTCACTAGAATTGAGACAAGAATGTTGAAACACCGGAATGGCCATTGGTGCTAATAAGTTGGGGCTCATGTCATTGACCTCCTCGCAATGAGTTATAGCAACTAAAATGATAAAATCTTTTAAACAAATAATGACAATATCGGAGAGCTTCCGGGGTGGTAAAAGGATAGATGTTTGGTTCCGGAAGCAAAAGAGAAGACCTGATGTCAATTGCAGGCCAAACGGCAAACGGCAACTTTTTCCTAGTGCACTGTATTTAGATAATAAATGCTTTTTTATGTTTCTTTCAATGTGGATAAATGTGCCCAAATGAACAAGAAATAAATTTACTTAAAAACTTCAAATTCTTGTATTGTAGTAAATGGTATAAAAGTTAATGTACTTAAATAAAGAATACATATGAAAATTTGCCTATCTTAAAGCCGATACATCAAAGGGTATTAAAAAATTATTTTTAACTTTTTTAATCCATGAAAAAGAACAATTAGGCCTATTTCAAACCACTACAAATATTTGAACTTCTCAAAAGAGATAAAAATCGTCACCTGTTTCCAGAATAATTGTTTGTCTTTGTTCCGAGTAATCTGAATCTTGCTGTTTCCTAATCCTTTCATCCTGATTCCGTTTAATTTTTGGAAGAAGAATGTTGGTTTCCGGAAATTCAACTACTTGATCATTGGAGGAGCTTTTTAATGTTTTTGCATGACCTTGCTTTTTAGTTTCTGAACAAAAAAGTGTAATTTTGGCTCAAGTGAAAGCCAGCAATTGGTTTATACCACAAATTGCTTTAATTGACATTTTTAATGAAATTCAGTTATTAATAATTAAGTTTATATGATTCCAAAAATTATTATAAATTAGGTTTTTTAAAAAAACCCTAAAGTTTATTTTTTACAAAATCTCTGACAAAAAAATCAAGTAATTTTTAGGTTTTGCTTTTTATCAAAATCTTCAAAATTTCCAAACTAATGTTTCTTTTTAACATACCTCTGTTTTTCTTTTTCTTTTTTTTCGAATAACCGCATAGAAGCCAGCGGTACGGCATGTTGGGTCAAGATTTTTGTAACTTGGTTACATTACACTCTGTCGATTGATAACGTCAAAATAAAAAAAAATGAAACTCAAATCATTTGTATTTATAAAATTAGTATTTTCAAGCTATTACTTTTTTTAAACGTAGAGCTTTAGATTAAATATAAAAGTATCACACCTCGTAATATTTTCTGTAAATTCATAATTTTCAAATCCGTTAAAATTAAAGTATTCTGTTTCATAAAATCATTTTCAAAGAAAATCTGATAGGTTTCAACTTTAAAACTTCCTACCAACACAATATTGGTCACTGTAAATATTGTGAACAAACTTTCCAACTATACCGGTTTTCAAGGCTTAACTTTTACATCGAAGATAAAATCTTATTAAAGTTTATTATTTAAGTACAATTAAATCACATCAAAACTTTTTTAAACTGCAAAATACGTACATTTTCCAACAATTATTTAATAAAACACTTAAGTATTTTGAACTATTAATCATAAAAATTTCGGAAATACAGTACATTTGAGGTAACTAGACACTGACTAATTAAATTTGTTGCTGGATTTACAAGCAGTACTGACTGAATTAAGTATCCATTTACTAAATAAAGTGAGAGCAGCTGTTTGCATTTTTAAATAAAAATGCTTAATGAAGGTAATGTAATCTCAGCATTTGGTTTTTATGAGAATTAGAAAAGTAGACCAACTTTATTTTAAAAAAACTATTTTTGCTAAAAGTAAAAAAATAGTCGCAAAGAGATTATATAAATCTAAATTTCATTGTAATATTTCACGCTAGGTTCAGTCAAGCCGCTCATTTACCTATTAACAATAAGGTTAGCTCACAAAGTTTAACATTTACTTTCCTTTCAGATAAATATTCGTAATACAGACAAATAACACAGCAACTTTAAATATTACTCATGTAAAACTCTTCGCCATTTTTTTAAAGCTCATAAGAACGTTGATCAAATAAACTTCACATGTTGCCATGCAGTTATCAAACACAGGTCGAAACCATAATTGTCGTTGTTGACACAAAGTAAACATCGTCTCATTTACGTCATCAGCTACAAAACCCGAAAATGATAACACGTTTCTTTCTTTGTTTGAGAAGCAATCATTTGCAAATTTCAGCATGCGTTGCTTCGACTAGGCCTTCTTACTTGTTGACAGAAGTTGAACTATATAAAAATAATAGTCTTTATTTTCAGAAAGTTTTTTGAAATTCTCTTATAGCTGCATCGTAAAAGTAATTTTGCAAATTGTCGATTTTGTCTTGTTAATTTTGCAATGGCCTTAATATAATTTGATAACAGCCAAGATATTAAACGTACATTATTGCAAAGTAAACTTTTGTTTGTACGGTTTTAATAATAAAATTTAACAAAGCTGTAGAAGCAACTAAACAAAACGCTTTGCTTATTTGGCTATACAGTAGAATCCGGCTATTACGACATCTCAGCGGACCGTGAAAAAAGTGTCGTTAAAAGCGAATTGTCGCTATAGCGGGGTTGGTGTATTTTGTTCCTACAAAGTGTTTTTAGTTCAATTTAAAGAACTAACAGGGATTACAAGCGTACCCAAATGAGCATTACTGCTTTATGGAGTGTCTTTGCTACGTTTAATCTGTGCAAGAACAAAGCAAATCAGTTGATCAAAAATAAATTGATAATTTTGAACAACGGATTTTGCTTCATCGTGTAATTTTTTGCACACAATGTCCTTTCTCACCTTCCATCAATTTATCCAACTCATATTTAATTTCTTGGGATTTTCACAACCGCAAACTCCTGCATACTCTTGAGCTTTCAACTACAACATTTCCCCACTGACTGGAATTTTTTCGTCTCTTACTTGACGAAACCATTTTATCAAAGGCTCATCCACCGCTTCGAAATTATGCTTACGCTTCCGTTTCGTTTTGCTGCTGCAACCTGCCTCAAAGTCTTCGATTATCTTTTCTTTATTTTTTAAAATTGTGATTGAGGATATCCTTGAAATTTTAAGTTCCTTAGCAAGCATTGACACTGGCGTATCATTTCTCCTGTTCACCTCATTAACGATATCATATTTTTTCCATAATGGTAATAATGTTCTTTTGTTGGACATCTTTCTGCTACTGTATATTCGGTACTGTACCTTTTTGTTTAAATACAGTACACAGTAGAGCAAAGTCGGACTTTTTACTAAATCAACAATAGTCTTGTATACTCGCAATCAAGCAATCACTTTTATTTTTAGATGCAGACGCTTGACACAAAAATTTTTGAGTAAACAAGCTAAGAAATTTAAAGTTTTAAAATTCAAAATTTTTAAATTTAAAATTCAAAATTTTGTAAGCAAGCTAAGCATTTTCATCTACGTACGTATCTGACTCTATAAGAACTGACTGGCGATCAAATTACAGACGCGCGGTAGGTGGTGGGAGAGAAAGAACATTGCAAAAGAATGAAGTAGCAAGGCGTGAACGGACAGAGAGAAAATGGCTATAAAGGAGATTAGGCAGATGCAGGAATAGATATAGTGGGAACACGACAACAATGAGCAAGCTCGGCGAAAACGGGAGGGGGTATTGCAAATTTAAAACTTAAAAAATTGAATTAAAAATAAGAATAAAATTTAAAAAGGTTTTTAAAAAATATCAAATCGGGCTAAACTTACTTTAGTTTAAATTTGTCCCGGTGCCGACATTTGAAGTCAAACTCGGACCGCTTATTCAAGAGCGTGCGCTGGTCGGCTTGCAAGATGGCGAGTTTCTCTGCTAAGCGGAGGTTGTAGCATTTAGCCCCGCTGGTGTATGCAAATGATTTGCAAACAATTGACTAAGTTATTCGCGGTTTGATTCCTTTATCTTTGTATTTTCATATTGTTTTGGAAAGTTCTGTAGCGTTTGCTTTGTCTCGGTGATTAAAGAATTGCTGGTGATTATACATGTAGAACCGAATCTTGAATTCAGTTTCGCAGCAGCCAAAATAATGTGGGTTGGGTGAGTTGGGAGCACTGAGAGATGCTTTGTAGATGATGAACTTTGCTCGGCATTTTCCATTGAGTGGGCAATCGGGAAGGTTTCTGCAATTGCATGTTACATCGTTGTTGTAAATAAATCTTTTTTTACATGGCTTATGTAATTTAACTTAATTTAATGTTCTGAGTTTTCATTGAGCTCTTTACTGACAGTCTTGCCACTTTTTCTATTATATATATATATATATATATATATATATATATACAAAATTTATTTAATCACTGTTTAAAAACCACAACGGTCCGTTGGTTTTTAAACAGTGATTAAATAAATTTTGTATTAAATTGCTCTGATTTTTTTCATTGAGCACTCTGCGGGGAAGATCGATTCACTCCTGCAATATATATATATATATATATATATATATATATATACATATATATTCATTGTAATTTCATTTTCTTTTAATTTATTCTTCAGGACGAATTTATACCATATTTGGTTTTTACGAGTACATATATATCTCGAATTGGGGATGGCTTTTATTTTTCTATTGGTGCCTGAAGTTGGAGTTCAATTTGAATCTGAACTACAATTACAATGAGTGAGAAGACTATGACTATTTCTGTGCTTTTTATTACTTATTGTGGTGTTAATTGTGTTTACAATATTACTATAATTTTGTTTACTAATGCCTGAAAATTTATCAAATAAACGTTTTTATGACACAAACTGAGGACGACAATTTTTTATGGTCACGTCGGCCATAATGAATAACTCAGCGCGATAACTCTGACTTCCAAGCAGAAGTATACGAACTCGATCCTTAATCATCCTGGGTGATTTTGCTGTGTTGTGGGAAAGGCACTTAACGATACATCCCAATATGAAATTATGCTGCTTAGTTTTATTAGTGACTTTGCTTAAAACAAAAGGTAAGAATTGAATTAATACCACCATACGAAGAAGAACATGTGTTATTAGTGTCCTCATCCGAGAATCAATAATTGCCGTAGCCTCAAAAAATCAAATCAACCCGTTCTACTTATTATACCTTCTTTGCATAATTATGTGGTCGAGATCGAACGCAGAAGCTTACAAAGCAAACCGAAGAAAAGTTTTTAATTTAACCCTATTCTCGTCAACCCTTTTTGAGCTATTGACTCCTCAACAAACGGGTTTCAGAAACTCATTAAAATTGACAATTTATAACTCAAAAACTACTATAGCTGTTTTTTGAATTTTACACAAAGTAAAATTCATTTATTTAAATTTTATTAGGGCAAAAATGTTTTTGAAAATTTATTGAAAAAAAAGTAAAAAAATTAAATTTTAGTAAGGTCATTTCAATTTTTACGTTTAGAGTTTAGACACTCGTTCAACTAGAGTAAATTACGATTGTAATAGATATGCTCTTGTAAACGTTGTAAACTTAATTAAAATTCGGACACAAGCAATGACGTCAACATGCACGACAATTGCAAACAATAAAGAAGCCAAGGGAAGCTTGCTTTATTGCCCTATTTACCAAATTATTGAAAATCCATTGTTAGACTAAATAATAGCAATCAGAAGCCATCGTTTTTTCATTTAGTTTGCAACTTTAAAAAACAAAAATTTTGAATGTTAATGACTTTCTTTAACATATAACCTACATGTATATCAAAGCATCTAAAAATTAGCATAATTTAACAATAAACCATAAAACGGCAATTACATACAATAAAACTAAAATATATATAGCAGTTTTCTCAAGTTTATGCAAACACTGATACTATTAATTTAATTCAAAAGCAATGACAATTCAATATTTATTATAACAACAACAATTTTTTTATTTTGAAATAAAACTTTGCCAACAACATATTAATAGTAAAATGTTAGCTTCTGGTTGCTATCATTTACTGATAGATATAAAAAAGTACCTCTCTTCCTGATTGAAATTGTCTTAGACCAGTTTCAATTACTTGTTGTACAATTAGTGTTGTAATTTTCTAAAATAGCATAAAAAATCGAACTACATGTCTTGCAAAAAAAAGCATTTTAAATAGACGATATTTTGATATATATCCATGTTACACAAATTATCACAAACTTAAAATAATTACTTGCTTATAGTGATTTTTGCTTACTTATAGTGATTCAAAACAACAGCTATAGTAGTTTTGAGTTATTATAATAACTTTAATTCATATTAATATTATTATTTTGTTATCATTATTGTTACAGGTTTTTTAAGAGTAATAATGATAATAAAAATATTAATATAAATCGCGCGAGCAGACCCCTTGGATCCGTAGCAAAGCGTTTTTGGCATTATAGTTAACAAAAACGCCAAGCAATTAGCCCGTCTGGTTTTGGAGATGCCAAGATGTTGCTGCTTCATTAAAAGTATTTATGGTTTTTCAGCTTTTGTCAATGAAATTTAGAGCTGGTTTTTTTTCGAATGCACAGTAATTTATTTTGTTTCATCTTTTTTACGTCAAATGCGCTAATTTTACTTTTTGGTTTAGCCTAAATACATTTTTTATAAATAGTTTTCAAGCTGATAAAATAACACCAACTGCGTTTCAAAACTTATAAAATAAACATTCTCAATTGACTTTTGATATTTAACACGGTTTTTATATCTCAAATATTCAAAAAAATTAGTATGTTTTACATGGTAACAATGAATGGATTGACGCGCAAACTTTTGCAAAACAATAGAAAATTTACTTTCATCATGCTTTAATGCAGCTTTAAAAAGTCAAAACAAAAACTTAAAAAAGAAAAAAACAATTTGCTTTATGACTTAAAAAAAATGACGATTTTTGTAGCAAAAGTGGGTTCTGGTTTAAGGCTTGTTTCCACTACTAGTGTGAAATGGAATTTTTCGTTTTTAATTTTTTTTGCTTTACGTAGCGCATAAGCGCGGAAAGAAGAACTAGTAACTGGCGAGCCGCCATTCGGTTTAGAAATATTACGAGTGGAAAATATTTATTAATTTTGTTGATAATGTTTGCTTATTCCTGAGCAAAAGTCATTCGATATCAGGTCACGCGATGAGCGACATCTTAGTGACAAGCGGGCGAATCAACTAAACAAAACAGGCGATTGTGGTCTCAATTTCACAATCAGGCAACGATTATTTTGAAATTTATTTGGTAGGGAGGAGCAAAGAAGGACAGTAAAAATAAAAATACAAAAATTGGGTTCGGGAAAATGATGTTTGCAAACAGACGCCAATGTGCAGAGCAGCGAGCGGACATGTTCTGCAGATTACTTCACAAAACCTATACAAATGCAGCGTATGAATATAAACTTTCCATTACACTTTACAAAATTAACACAATTGCATGCATTTACAAGGGTTTGAAAAAGATGAGTTTGCTACGAACTTAAGCAAAATGAACAGCCAAATATTAACATTTATTTTTAACACATTTGTGACGATGGCACATAACCATACGTCATCATTCGTATTTTGCAAAACACGAATTGATAAACGTTTACGCCAAAAAACTTTCTATAGCCATTTTGTCAACTTTAAGTTATCGCGGGTTTCTTTTAATAATTATTATTTATATACAAATATTAAAAACATGAAAACATAAGTTCAATTTGCTTTCAGAGGTATGTAATAGTTTAAAAAACGGAGAATAAAAAACAAAAAAAAAGTTTTTATTTCGAGTATCTTTAAAAATATGTCGAATTCAGAGTTTCACAATGACTGAATTGCAACAAAATTAGCGTTAGTTTACATTTCAGTCGTATAAGAAGAAGTTAAGTGAATTTTTACTCTTAAGCATAGAAGTTATTTAAAATGACTTATGTATATTTTATAATTTCATATCAAAATTAAATATCAAATGCTATTTAATGACACGAGAGTTGTAATGACATGAGTCTAGTTGTTTAAAGATTTGGTCTTGCCTCAGTCCTCGAATCAACTAATGACTTGAAGTTGATTCGAGTCCAGATTAAAATAATTTAAGTAAAAAAATTAAAATTTTTATTTTGCTAACCCCTGTTTACAAAAAAACTATTCTCGATTCCAGGTGGTACACCTTAAATTTTTAATAGTAGTACACCTCAGTACAAAGACCGTGTTGATCGTATGCGCTATTCATAGAATGCTATTTTATAATGCGTTATAGACACGTTCACTCTTCCGACAATTTTGGTTTAAATTAAAATTTTTGAAATTAAAAAAATTTGTAACACAAAAACTTGTTTGCTTTATCCGCTAGTTGAAACTGATGATTTTAAAAGTTAAAACTTTTAGATTGGTAAAAATAGCTTAATTAGGTAAATTCTTTTACAGCTTTAAAATACTCGAAATCAATAAAAGATATTTTAAGCTTATAACGCGATTTTAAAAAGTATTGGGCGAACTGTAAAAATAAAACAGATAAATTCAATTACAATTTGATTGCAGATGTTTCCGGATAAACGTTTATGAAGAAGTCTTTTCATTTTTAAACAAAATTGTGCAGTGCAAGAGCAAGCTTTATCACGCTGAGAAAACATTTGGCAAAAAGCTTTTAAGAGGGTGCATATGACAATTAGATAAATACGATTTAAAAAAAAATGTTTAATGGTTTTTTATTGTTTTAAAGCAATTCTCAAATGAATCAGCAACTGTGTGTGCAATTCTGCGTTGAAAAATAGTCATTTGGTTTTGAATTGGACACGTTGACAAAAGCAAGGTAGAAAAAATTGATTTTTGTGTGTCTGAGACAGTTGTGTCGGTAATATCTAATATAAAGAAAAGTTTTAATAAATTTTTGTAGTACGCCAACTAAATTACTGCTGACAAAGTAGGTTAAACCAAAAATCTCAAAGAATTAACTTTTGAGTAAACTATAGTTGAGAATTTGATGATGCATCTACGTAGTTAAGGTGCAGTAGGCACAAATGTATCTACAGCTCCAATATCTCACATCTACAGCAAAACACTAAAACACGAGTATGGTTTATTTTGTTTCTCGTGAAAAAAAATTTGGAATGTAAAAAATGTTATTCAAATGCAATAATTATGCAATTTAATATCTTTTTATTTCTTTAAGTGACAAAATGCTATCTGAAAAGGATTATGGTAAAAAAAAGCGTGACCAAAGGTCATCATTTATCAATCAATCAATCAATCAATCAACATACTTTTATTTGCGGGAAAAAAATAAAATACATAACGAAAATGAAAGACTAAAATAGAATAAAAAAAAAAAAATTTAGCTGCAGGAAGACTGCAATTTGACCTTTCGGTCTTCTAGTTAGCAGCCACCATTGAGAGCAAAACTACAGGTACAACTACACTTGTAAAATTTAAGTGTTGCAGAGAAGAGGGTTTTTTCATTTTAAATAAGAAGGTTTTTTTATTTTCAATATAAGGTTTTAATAAGTACTTTTTAAATTCATATTTAAAAACGCTGTAAGAAGCATTTTGAATTTGAATGGGAATTTCGTTCCATATCTTAACTCCTTGATATTTTATACATCTTTGTAATCGTGAAGTTTTATAAAAGGGAATATGCAAAGTTTTTTTGGATTTTTCATTTAATCCAGTGTTTTGTTTTGAGATCTGGCTGGTTAAAATAAAATAATTAGACAAATTTTTGGGAAACATTTTTTAAAAATTGGAATGAAAAATTTACCAACTTCTAGTTTATAAAGATCTTTAAGTTTTAGAATCTAAAGACGTTTGTAATAAGGTGAGGAACTATTACAGAATTTAGCTGCGCATATAAATTTAACGACTTTATTTTGAAGAGTTATTAATTTTTTAAGATACGTCGGGAAGGTAGATCTCCAGATAATAAGGCCCTATAATAAATGGGAATGTATCAGAGCATAATAGATTTTTAACAATGCTGTTTCTGGTAGATAGTGTCTAATTTTAGAGATAATTCCAACCGTTCTTGATATTTTATATGCTCTATTTAAAATGTGGAAATCGAAATTTAAATTCATATCAATAGTTAAATCTAAGTATTTAATATTTATGCATTGTGGAACAGAAATATTATTTAAAAAAACATTAGTTTGTGGAAAAGGTTTGTTTAGTTTAGGAGGTATGGTTAGAAAGTTGGATTTAGAGGGATTAACTATAAGTTTATTAGAATCAAACCAAATTGATAAATTTTGAAATTTTTTATTCATAATTGTAGTAAGGGAAGCAAGCATGGGTCATCAGCAAAGAGTATTGACATACAGTTAACCGCTTGAGGCATATCAGTAATATACAAGAGAAATAAAAGAGGGCCAAGAATCGAACCCTGAGGAACACCATAATTATTTTGTAACAGCTTAGATTTAGCACCCTTAATGGAAATGAATTGTTTGCGAGATAAAAACGATTTAATTAGTTGATTTGTTGAGCCGCGTATGCCATAACGATCTAGTTTGAGAAGGAGAATGTCATGGTTTACTGAATCAAAAGCTTTTGTAAGGTCCAGAAAAACTAAACCAGTGTATTGATTAGAATTTATATTGTCATAGGATTGTGTGATAACATCAACAAATGCATGATTGGTTGAGACTTTACTATGAAAACCATATTGAGAATTTATAATTACATTATGTTTATTTAAAAAATTATTTATACGTTTGTATAAAAGTCCTTCAAATATTTTTGAGAAACAAGTAAAAATAGAAATAGGGCAATAATTTGTAGGTTTATCACGTTCTCCTTTTTTAAAAATTGGAACTATCCTTGCAATTGTACAATTTTCGGGAAATTTAGATGCATTTGTTTGCATTCGCAGAATACTGGGTCGATTACATAAATTCTGTTGGAAATCTAATACGTAGTTTAATTTAGGAGACAATTTTAAAAGCCTAGTAGACGAAGCAGGCCCAGTATTAACAAATTAGTAAAAATAAAAATACAAAAATTAAATTCGGGAAAATTACGATTGCAAACAGACGTCAATGTGCATTCAGCCAGCGGATAAGTTCTGCAGATTACTTCACAAAACTAATAAGAGTGCAGCGTGCAAATGCAAGCTTTGCACTACACTTTACAGAATTAACAGGGCTGCATGCATTGAAAACGGTTGCAAAAAATGAGTTCGCTTACAAGATTAAGCAGAATAGACTGGCAAATAGTCATATTTATTCTTAAAAAATTCGTGACGGTTACACGTGACGTTAATAAATTCTTGAGGGAAACACGTGTTCATACGTCATCATAAGTATTTTGCAAAACACTAATGGCAAACACTTCCACCTAAAAACAACAAAAAAATTTTTTATTTCTTTAAAACTACGTGAGTATTGGAGTTTCCATTTCAGTTGTAGAATAACTTGATTGCAGCAAAATTAATTGCAGTATAGATTTCAGTTGTATAAGAAGTTAAGTGAAATTTTACTTAATAATAGTAATTTAATAATTCAATAATTATAATCTAATAATAAAGTTATAGACGTATTTTAAAATGATATATATTTATTCAATAATTTCATATCAAAATTGAATATAAAGTGCTAATTAATATATTTTCACTTTATGGTAGCAGTCAGGGCTTACGGTGTGACCAAAATGAGTAGAATTGTAATGACACGAGTCTCTTAAATGTTGGACTCATAGCAAATCTGCAAAAAAGCGACCAAAAAAAAACAAGATAAAAAATAATGTAGCAATGCCGAAGAATTTCAAGTCAAATTTATGAATTGAATAATTACCCAGACTTTTTTAAGTCTAAATCAACTTTAACTTTTACCCAGGAGACAATAAAAAGCTGACACTTTTTCTTTGCTTCTTTTATACTGAATGGTGAACCATTTTTGTTACTAAAAATATTAGATTATTTATAGGATAAGGATTTTAACAGATTGACAAAAAATCTATTAACCGTTTACAAGAGTACTATGCTATTTAAATAGTTATTTTGTCAAGCTTCTATATTTTTATTCATATTATTGCTAGCGTTTAAAATTACCAACAATAGCTTTGTAAATTTACTGGTAGTAAAACAATAGTAAAACAAAAACTAAGAAATACAACATTTTCGGCATCAGGGCAAAACCCAAAAGCAGGTCGGAATAAGTAGAAGGCAAAACTTTTAATATCTACAGTACAAGGTTAAAACCTTTAATACCTACAACGTTTTCCTGCTTGTCATAAAAATAAATATTAAATCATGGTGATTATTATGTTGGAAAAAAACTTGGTTAGTTCCAAATAGTCAAACTTGGATAAAAAAAGTTAAAAGGCTAAATTAGACCAAAAATGCGGACTTTAATTACTCGAGCAATTTTTCTTAATCAAAAAAATGTTTTTTACTTTATTTTTGCTAAATTTTTGCTTTATCTTGACTCAACAATTTTTACATATTTTTAAACTTTACATGGGT
The DNA here is from genome assembly GCA_963680785.1 of Diplosoma virens. Classification (NCBI taxonomy): domain Eukaryota; kingdom Metazoa; phylum Chordata; class Ascidiacea; order Aplousobranchia; family Didemnidae; genus Diplosoma; species Diplosoma virens. The sequence continues at coordinate 74,839,738 of OY796880.1, forward strand.
GCAAGATGAATAATTTGCTGCAAATTAGGAAATTTGCATTAGCTTAGAGAATCTATAAATGCATTATTGGATTTGGTCTTAAGCAGTTAGAGAAAATCTCCAATTTCATCTCATAGATTCTAAATAAACAATACGAAGAAGTTCGTCTCTGCGATGTAATTAATCATTATAAAAGTTGCAACATGCAAATCTACGTTTAAGCATCAACAATGAATTAATTCGGAACGTATTAGAAAAAAGGAGTGCAGTTCAACAACAATGAATTGTATATTTTAGTGCTCTTCAACCTTTTTGTTATCACGGAACCCCTGAAGCACTTTCACGTTTGTCATGGAATCCCCATTAACAAAAAGTTAAAAAAACACGAGTTACATGAAAAAAAACAAAATCTTTTATTATTAGACACTTCAACAAACAAGCAGTTATTACAGAAGTTAAAAAGCAAGAAATTTAATCACTCGGTTGTTCTTGAATTTCTTTTACTATCTTTGTAAATCGTGGCTGCTCGTTGCTCAGTGCATTCCTCATACACATATCTACACTCTTCAAATAACTTCTGTTTTTGTTCTTAATTGTGGTTAAAACAGAAAATGCTGTTTCATACAAATAGATATTGAGAAATTGACACAGAAGTTTCAGTGTTTCCTTTGCAATTGCTGTTTCCTCTTTGCACAGAAAAGTCCAAAAATATTTTTTTCCATTTTTTCAAAAATTTTCTTCATATTGATATCATTACAGATGTCCAGAAGTTCTTCTTGTTCTGACAAAGTGAAAATAAAAGGATTAACTACTCACTTTAGCAAACGGAAAGCCGCAGATTCTTCTTTAGGAAAATACCGATTAAATTTTTTCTTCAATAGCTTCAAATATTCCAACACCAATTCTTTTATTTCAGCTGTATCCTCAACTTCGGAATCCTCGCTCAGAAATTCATTCAAAAACTGAAAAGGAGAAAAATCATTTTTTGACTCATTTAAAGGCATCAATTTTTCCAACTTGGGAAAATATATCTGAACTTTTCCCTTGAAGACTAGTGTTGAGTATGGGCAACACATCGAATACTGAAGCCAGATATGCCAATTTGTAGACCCATTCATGGTCAAGAAAATTCGTTTCATATTCATGATTTTTCTCAGCAAAAAAAACTGATATTTTCTGTCTTAATTTGAACACACTAGTCAAAACTTTGCCACAAGAGAGCCAGCGAACCTCTGTATGTAGCAGAACAGTGACATTCTCAAAACCCATTTCTTCACACAGTTTTTGAAAAACTCTAGCAGATTTGCCTTTAGCACCACATTTTATGTAATTCACAGTTTTCATTACAATATCCAAAACACTTTCTAGTTCCGTTTTTCTCTGCTTATCAGAACTAAGCGGTTTTACAGCCTGAGCTTCACAATGAATAATGCAATGTTTTAATATACAGTTTGTAGCAACTGCCTTGACACAAGCACCAACTCCCGAAAAGCGTCCAGTCATCACAGCTGCTCCATCTGTAGTTAGAGAACAACATTTTTCCCATAATATTTGCTTTTCAGTCATAAATTCGTTGAGTTTACTGAACACTTGTTCAGCATTTCTGTTCACTTCCAAGTCTAGGCAGCGCAAATATTCATCAACAATATTATATGAATCAGTATCAGGAATTCTTATAAACACAAGAGGTTGTGCTCTTCTCCCAATATTAGTTGATTAATCTAGTTGCAGTCCATAACAAGGAACTTTTCGATTTTACACAAAAGTTGTTCCAACAAATCTTCGGCCATATGAAATCTCTTCTACTTAGACTGGTATCGGAAAGAAGTATGTTTTGAAACTTGCGTTCAGTTTCTTTGTCTAGGAGCTGCTCTGCCACAATTTTCAACGCTGTTTTAATAACTTTCTCACCTAGAGTAAACGGTTTCTTTGTTTTAAGAATATGATGCGACAGTCGATACAAAGTCAACAATAAATCTTGTTTAGTTTTAACTACTCCTAAGAAAGAATCTTTCTGCTTGCATACGCTACTTTTCGTATGTTTAAAGAATTAGATAGTTTTTGTCTCGTACACAGCATGATTGGCTTCCAAGTGCCTTTGTAACTTAGCTGGAACCAGGGCAGAATTAGAAAATCTTTACAGCAAATCAGACATTCGGGCTGAGGAGCAACATTTGAAATTTGGTCATCCGGCAAAAAGAACCCGTATTTTAAATATGTTTCATCCCATTTTCTAACTTTGGCAGTTTTATTACATTTGGTCCGCTTGGAAGGAGGTGCCTCTTGCTCAATAGGCCTACTGTCCACACCTTCGCTGTTATTACTATTTCGCTTCACGGACGAAAATATGCTACTTTGCTTCATCTGACCTGGCTGGCCCAGATGGTAGGTGCTTTCACGTAGCCTGGGCTGTGAGTAAGTCTGTTCATTAATTTAAAATGACAGACCGAAACCGAACCTACAAAAACGGAAGGGTATCCACCCATTCCGATGTTCAGTGTGGGTCTGCTAATCGGCAAACGTCCTTTTCAGGACGGGGCAATGCTAGGATAAAACTGCCCTTTTCAGGGCACATTGCCAACAAGTTCCGAAGACCCACTATTCTTCAGCTGAACATCGAAGGCCTCACTGCAAGCAAGATAAACGTTCTTCATCACCTCGCTATGCAGTCTGAGGAACTCGTCATCCTACTGCAGGAGACCCACTGCACTGATGCATAGAAGTTTGTATTACCAAACTACCAACTAGCTGGGTCTTCTTTAAGCAGGAAGCATGGCCTTGCCACGTTTGTCCATGAGCGACTGAGATACATGCTTTTGGACCAATCTCCACTGACATCGGAAATCGAGTGGCTGTGTGTGGACGTTGATGGCTATAAAATATTCAACGTCTACAAACCACCGCCAAGGCAATTGCGAACCCTGGATCTCCCAGTGTTTCCTCACCCCTGTCTTTACGCTGGCGATTTTAACTGTCGCCATGCTGACTGGGGCTACGGAGACAACAGTCCGGACGGTGAGTGCTTGGCTGGATGGGCAAGTATTAATTGTCTTGCCCTCCTATATAATGCCAAGGACGCTGCCAGTTTTTATTCCGGCTGCTGGAACACTGGCACCAATCCAGATCTAGCTTTTGCTAGCGTAGGTCCAAACAGTCGTTTACCGGATAGACGTGTCCTTGACAAGTTTCCCAGGTCACAACATCGACCTTCGCTTATTACACCACCAAGGTTTGCTATGGCATTGCCAAGCATGCCTGTGAAGCGATGAAACTTCCGCAAGGCCAAATGGAGTCACTACATTGCTTTGACGAATAAATTCGCAAAGACTTTGTTGCCGCCTGATTCACTTGATGTGGATGCGGCTTACCAGGACTTCTGTAACACCATTAAGAAAGCAGCCAAAAAGACTATCCCACGCGGGTATCGAAATAATTATATTCCGTGTTGGGATGCAGAGTGTGAATCCCTCTATAAAACTTTTCCGCAGTCTCCTCAGGGAGACGACTCAAGTTTGGCTGCTACAGCTCTGCTTGCCAAGCTTGACAGAAAGCAGAGGGATCGATGGTCCGAAGCAGTTCGGAACATTGACTTCTCACACTCTAGTCGAAAAGCGTGGAGTACTTTGAAGAACCTTACTGGTAGGTCACAACACTCTCCTCGTCACTGTCCCATTTCAGCCGATTCTATTGCATCTCAGCTGGTTAGAAATGGGAAATACGAGGCTGTTGATCGCAAGTCATCTCGATTGTCTGTAAAGAAGTGTCTGACCTTTGGAGGGCCACAACACCAGACGCAGTAAATATCTCTGACAATTTTTCACAGAGAGAATTTACTGCTGCCCTTCAACATTTAAAACCAGGTAAAGCTCCGGGTCCTGATTCCATCTGCCTAGAGCTTATACTCCATGCTGGAGCTGCTTTGAAGTCCTGGTTATGTGACTTCATTTCTTCCTGTTTGTGCCGACTCAAAATTCCCAAGATCTGGAGAAGAGCGCTTGTGGTTGCGATCCCAAAACCAGGAAAGCCCATGGGGGACCCAAAGAGTTATCGACCGATATCTCTGCTCTGTGTTCCCTACAAGATCCTCGAGAGGCTTATCTACGCCCGCGTTGAACCATTAATCGATCCACTGCTCCCTAAAGAGCAGGCTGGGTTCCGACGCGGGAAGTCAACCGTAGATCAAGTTGTTCTGCTAACCCAGAACATCGAGGATTCTTTCGAGGCTAAAAAGAAGGACGGTGCCGTATTTATCGATCTGACAGCTGCTTATGACACTGTCTGGCACCGTGGCCTTATCTGCAAGCTGCTGAGACTACTTCCGGATAAGCACATGGTCAAAATGATTATGGAGCTTGTCCGAAATCGAAGTTTCACCCTTACCACCGGTGACAACAAGCAAAGCAGGCTACGCCGTCTTAAAAACAGCGTTCCTCAGGGATCGGTCTTGGCTCCCCTCCTATTTAACATCTATACGTACGATCTTCCTTCCATAATTTCCAGAAAGTTTGCTTATGCTGATGATCTAGCATTGTTGCATTCTTCTGGAAACTGGAAGGACTTGGAGGGGACTTTAAGCCAAGACTTGTCCACACTGTCAGCGTATCTCCAGACTTGGAGGTTGAAGCTCAGTCACACTAGGACGGTGATGGCAGCCTTTCATTTAAATAACCAAGAGGCCAAACGTGAGCTAAAGGTCTACAACAACGGTAGACGTTTACCGTTCTGTCCAACCCCTACTTATCTTGGGGTAAAACTGGACAGATCGCTAACGTTTCGTCACCATTTAGTGGCATTGCGCAAAAAACTATCCTCGCGCGTCACACTGTTGAGGCGACTCGTGGGCTCGGGATGGGGTGCTGGTGCTAAAACACTACGCATAGCCACCTTGTCTCTAGTCTACTCAACAGCTGAGTACTGTGCGCCAGTCTGGTGTCGCAGTGCTCACACTCGCCTTATTGACAGTGTCTTGAATGACGCCTTGCGCATAGTTACTGGATGCCTGCGTCCCACTCCAACGGACCACCTACCTATACTCTCAGGCATCCAGCCAACTGAGCTTCGCCGAATGGGAGCGACACTCTCCTTGGCTTACCGTGTATCTCTGGACCCCGATCATATCTTGCATGGTCTATTAAGTGGGTCCTCAGATACTCGCCAAGTGAGACTAAGATCCAGACGCCCGTTTGTGCCAGGTGCGCGGAATCTTTTGGACAACCTTGCCAGACTTGGCATCCGCGCTTCTGAATGGACAAATCACAAATGGAACGCGGAGTGCTGTGAAAATGCTTCCAGGCTCCGTGCTTTTGTGCGCGAGACCGGTGCCAGACCTGTTGGTATGGGCTTACCCCGAGCAGCTTGGGTTAAGCTCAACCGCCTGCGGACTGGTGTTGGGCGATTCCATTCGTCCATGCACAAATGGGGTCTCGCTCCTTCACCGAATTGCGAGTATGGCGCTTCTGAGCAAACCGCAGACCATGTACTAACAGCGTGCCCTATACATCGGGCACCACATGGAGCACGAGATCTGACGGTTTTGGATGACGAAACTCGATGCTGGCTTAATGACATCACTGCCAGCATTTGACCCAGGCAGTGCAGCAGTCCGGGGTAGTAAAAAGATAAACCCTCGGCCCCAGTCCTGTTTGTGTCTGGCCTGGAGTGGATACCCTTCAAACGACGACGACGACGACGATCTGACCTGGCTAATAGTTAAAAGTTGGCTTTCGCACTACTTTTACTTTATTCCCATAAAGGCTAAACAGCTGCTGCTCAACTGCAGTTTGTTATTCTATTCTCTATTCATTGTCTACTTAACTACTGTAAACGGCAGCAACATGCATAGCTGTGATACTACAATAACATTTATTCGTTTGGAATTACTATATTCACTCGATTCGGACAAATTTAGGAAAATCTTCAATCATGTTTGCAGGGCCACAAGTGTGGCAAGATGTTCCAAATGAAATTAAGAACTATCCAAAACATACGTTTAAAAAAGTTTATACAAAATTTTTACTTCTATCTTATAAATAAAAAAAATAAAAAAAATAAGAAAAAAGGAATACAAGCATGTTTGAATTCAGTTGATACTTGACTATTGCTTTGTAAAAATAAAAATAAAAAAATCGAACTGTTAGTTATTAATTACGTGTTGTTGACTGTACATATTTATTGTTAATTTTTTATTTATTTATTATTATTATTTCTTAATTAATATAAACACCGTTACCAGGGATATTACTTATTTTAAAATTCATTTGTTCTTCTGATAGAATCAGAGGCAAGTAAAACTTCAACAAATACAAAAGGCGTAATATATTTATTAAAGAAGAACTCAACAACGTTTCGTCCGTTACATCGGGCGGACTTCATCAGGTAAAAGCAGAACACAACGCGCACCGTATTTAAAAACAAAGAAGTTAAAAACACAAACCAACAAACACAAGGTGAGAAGCGAACATACATAACAATTTAATAATTACTTAGTGCAAAAGAAACAAATTTAACAGGTTGAAAACCCACATTAGTTGAGATTTTTTATATTGCTATATATTTTTGGAAAAGCATTACGATCTTTATTATTTATTGCATTTTTAGTATTATTAATATATAATGATTCTAAAAATTTTCGTTTATCATAGTCAATGTTATAATTCAATATTTCAAAATTACCAAAATCAATCCTATGTTCACAATTAAAACAATGCTTAACCAATGCAGTTTTTTTATTTAAATCGTCTTCTTTTAATTTAGCCAAATTAATCGCTCTCAAATCACGTTTATGTTCCGATAAGCGAGTATTAAAACATCTCCCGTTTCACCAACATATACATTTGAACAATCTTTGCACGGAATTTTATAAATTGCACCACGCTTATATATATCATCCACAGAGTCTTTTATTTTTGGTAAAATATTTTTAATTGTTTTATAAGGGTAAGTATACACATTAATATTAAATTTTCTCAAAATTCTAGACATTTCTTAAAGGTAATTGTACAGTTATTATTGATAAAGATAAATACGAAAAAAAATTTTTAAATTGTTAAAGGATAAGGATACGTATGTTTTAATAAAAAATGATTTAACGAAAAATATTGAACAAAAACTAAATAAATTTATTTTTGACTTATATAAAATTGATCGTTTATCTCAAAAAGAATATTTTGTATTTGCGAAGTACTGATGCTATTGCGCCACGCATTTATGGTTTACCAAAGATGTCTTCTCTCCCCCAGTCGTACAAAGTTTCCAAAAAGCCCAGTCTGAATAGGGTTAAGAGAAAATGCCAACAAGATAGTTTGCACTTAATTACCTCTTTGTAAACAATGTAAGTGTTGATGCACGCTAAGTTAAAGCGTTTTAAATATGCTTCCATGATCATTGCTAAGTACTACTTTTTCATGCCAGATACCTTGCCTTTGGTCAACTCTTACTTTCTTATCATTACAGTACGTTACTATTTCTGGTAAATTTTTGCGGTGTTCTTCATCAACATAAACGGGCTTATACATAGAGCTTGAAATGGTAAACAATCTAAATCTCTTTATCTTTGTAGATTGCAAGTGAGCATTCAGATGGTGATGTCCATAAGTAACCTTACACTTGTCACAGTGATGAGTTCATTTACAGTATTTATCACACAATTACACAATTACAATGATGAATTTACTTATTTATCTCGCAATTACATAATTTTCAATCCATTTGAATTAACAGTTACAATAAAATCAATACAGAGTTGTGTGAAGCATTCTTGTCTAAATACGGTGTACCATTTCATAGAGGTTTATACTCGGCATCAATAAAAGAAAGATTTTTTTAACAAGCTTGTTGATTTTAAAACAATATATTGTAAAAAGGTGCGTCCTGAGGTACTAATAAATAACATTTTATTATTAATAAGATTAGAATTAGAAATATAACAATTTAGAAAATTATCCATGAATCAGTAATGGATCGATATTATATATTTGAATTTAAGGGCACACCTTAAAAAAACGTTTATCGTAAGCCATTGCTGAAAATAAATGCCAAGCCTTTGAAACCAAGTAAAATTTATCTCATTACCTTTTTATTCGCCACTGTCAATATGGTCAAACTTCAAATGTTTCATGAACACTTGGAATTGGTGTCTGGCCATCAAGTGGTAAAAAAAATAGGTGAACCCACTCTTTGCTCTACAAAAATATTATTGAAGTGTTTTTTGCAACTAAACTTCCGTGCAAGTTGAAGTCCAATAAAACAATCAAGCTCTTCCGGTGTCATGGTAAACCTGCCACATTCTTGCTCTACAACATACGATTGCGTGATTCTAAAGCATTATTGTTCTATGCGCCACTACTGCAAATTCCGGCTGTGCTTTATTATTTCATTGTTTATTGTATTTCAACAAAAAGTTTTATCTTCTACCCAGTTCTGAACTAATTTGCTTGGAACTTACAACAAGGTTTCTGTTTTTAGAGAAAAGACTTCAGCAAGAAACAATCAAAAATTGTCTTATTTTATTAACGTTTGATCTCTTGATAGCTTACATAAGTGTACAAAGAAAATAAATTTATAAATGCAATCCGTGTAGCAAGTGTTCAAAATGCCACAACAGTCAAAAATGACCGTTTGTATTTGATGATATTTACATTAATTTGGCACAAACTCATAAGGTTACAAAAAATTATTTTATTAAATAAACTTTATTAACAATTATTAAAAGTCAAAAAGATCAAACTGCAGATTATAAAACAAGCAAAACATTAATTACCCGAATTTTAAAAACATTAAAAAATGATGGCCGGGTACCTCTGCAGTGTTAACCCTAATTTACCTAAAGGGGGTCCTCAAAAGACCCCCCCTTTTATAAAAACGATATAACTTGTAAACTTTGGATGATAAAAACCTAAAATTTTATGACTTTTATAAAATTTATTTCTGAATATTTTGATATTTTACTTGAGCAAATCCGATGGGTAGTTTTAGTGTAGCAGGCTATTTTTTGACTTACCTCATGATTTTCGTATACTGTTTGTGTGCGGAAATCATGAGATAAGTCAAAAAACGTTTTGAACGTCTTGCTGTGTTTGTCAAGATTACTGCCTCACGCATTAGTTATTTATTTTTGCAGCAGACTGTGACTAATCCGACTATGTCGCAAAACAAAGCAATCAGCGAAAATTTGAGGACCTACAACTTTATGCAAAATAAGAAAAGACTAATAGCAAATATATTAAAAGTAAAGACATTTAACTAAACTAGAATAAATTTTGTTCAACATATCAAAAAATCAACTGCGCAGCTTTTGTCTGTTTAAAGTATTGAACATGTAAACTTAGGGTCCTCCGAGGACCCTCCCTTAGGTAGTCAACAAAAAAAAATAGCCTAGGTAAATAAAGGTTGAAACTAAAATAAATTAAAAATTTCCAAAAAAATTTGTTTGATATGTTGCTTGGATCTAAACAGCATCAATTCATAAAATATTGCAAAATTTGCAGCTTTCAACTTAAATGGGTTAAACAAAAAGAAAATTTTTATTATTGCACTTTTTCAGACATTTCGTGACAAAAATACGTGATCCAAAAGTATATTCGTTTTGCTTTTTTAGTTTGTTTTGTTAGTTTTTTTTTATTTTTTTTCTTAGATATCTGAAAAAAATAATATAGTTTCTCTGACGAAAAGGTTCTTAAAAATTATTCTAAATAGGCCTATTAGTTTTACTAAAATCAAAAAATAAGTTTCCGCTTTTTAGATTTTTTTTGCGTTAGTCACCATGTTTAATGCAATAACCTAAAAAAACTTACACAATTTTTTGATGAAATCTTTATTTTTTAGGTTAGATTAATTTTTTAGATTAATTCAGTATTGTTTTCAAATCTTGAGTTATAAAAATTTAAATAAAGCAGATCAGACATCAGACCTCTCAAAAAATTTTTAGTAAGCAATCGATAGTAATCAATCAAGCTTAAAACATACCGCCTGAGAAATAGGAAAAAACTAGTTTCTTTTAAAAATTTCTTGCAAATGAGATGTTTTATAAAAAAAAATGTTTTTGTTGAGCAAGATTAGTTCAAGTAACCATTTTTCTGGATGTTGGTTGAGATTATAGTCGTTTTTTGTGTTGATTCATGGTGAATCACCAAGCAAAGAAAACAACAACAATAAAATAGTTTATGTCTCCAAAAAATAACTAGGCTGTATTACAAAATTTCAACCAATGAATCGTTTTCATAAATTTATGTTGCAAATACTCGCTTAACTTTACACTTAAATTTGTGCGATGAATAACAGGTTTAAGCAAAAAAGTCAATTAAGGCAAAATTTAAAAGAACTTGGACGTAAATGTTATTTTTTTGCAGATTGTTTCCTGTTGTATAAATCATATTTTTAATTTTAAATAATGGGAACTTCTTTTTCAAAAGCTTCCAATGTAAATAATATAACAAACAATTACCAGGGGAATGTTCAAGGAAACCAAATTCACACTGGTGTTGGAGACATTTCAAATATAAATCAAGGTTTGGAGTTTTAACTTTTATAAATCCAAAAAATTAAAAATTATTATATTCTGGCACAATATTTACAATTAAAAGTTTTTAAAAAGTTTAAGATAATTGGTTTCAACATTAAAGAAGTTTCAAAATAACATAAATACGTATTTTAATTTATATGTTATTATTATAATTACAAAGTAGCAAAAAATTTATTCATGTAAAAAAAATAATTAATTAATTTACTTAAACATTAGAAAATCAAATAAGAACAGGTGCTCTTCAAAAATCATAGCAAGATTAAGTATGTAGTACAATGGCTTTAATTCTTATTGTAGAAGTAGCAATGTGATGAGGTTTTTTTTCTCATTTAAAAAATAAAAAGCAACACGTTTTTGGTAGTAGCGTTTTGGTAAATTTTTTGTCTGTGAAAATAAAGTATTTTCGGTTTCAACACTGTTCGCTAGTGTATCTTTAACACTGTGTATCTTGGTTGCTTGTTTTGTTTTTATTCTTCAAGACCAATTCACCAGGTGATGTTTTTCCTGTTTTAACACTAGAAGGACCAAGCGCGTCAATTGACGCATCTAAATTTTTATATGCCGATAAATCGCGCTTTCTGAAGTATTACCGCTTCATACTTTTTGACTTTTATTCTTTTATCGGTACATACTCTCAGACCAAATTTCGTGGCTTGGGGGGCAAAAATTAGCAAAAACTTACAATTCTACCTAGAAGGACCAAGCGCGTCAATTGACGAAAGAATCGTTATCACGTCGAAATAACCATACTGTTTACCAACAGTTTCTTGGTAGATATTATTATATTGTCTTTTTTTAAAGAAGTTTTTATATGACATCAAAGAACGTAGACAGCGTACCTTGTTTATGACGTAATAAAGTTTATTTATTCCCTATCAAGTTAGTTTTATCAATCGCTCGTTGTGCTGCTACTGTGCTGATCTATGAAGAAGTATTTTCAATTCGTTGTTACTCTTTTTCTGGTGATTCTCGGCGTCACCAGCTAAGCTAATACGTGTTATAGGAAATTTACGCGGCATGGCTGGGTAAAGGTCTGCCGGACAATACGTAGAAGTTTTCTATTTTGCGTTACTACAAGGAAATCAGGTATAGCTTAGCCTAGTGTTCTAAATTTTGCTGCCATAAAAGTTATTATTGTAAGCAATAAGATGCAAAAGACGATAAGGTGTATTTGGAAGGCATGGTTGTTACCTTAACCAAGCTATATCTCATTCATGGAAGCTCTAAGTAGATAGTTCCAGACAATACTATATTTATTCTTAGCACCACAGGAGCAGCAAGTTTGATATAATTTGTGCAACGAGAATTTCGCATAGTCTCTAACGATGAGTTGTGTTTTCACAGGTCAGAAAGCAAGTAAATTACTGATATTGTATTTTCTTTGTGTTTAAAATGTCTCAAAGGTTTGCTGCTGATCAAGCGGTGCAATTGTTGCAAAGTATTGCTTTAGAGTCTTCTGATGGTGAGTACTCAGATTCAAGTTTGATGAACGCAACAATGTGATTGCGCATATTCAAAACGGGGAAAATTCTTCTCATTCAGATACGAATATACAGACCAGGAAGCACCAATCAACACAGATGATGTTGCCCGTGCTCGAAGCAGCAGTGATAATGATGAAAAAACCCTTTTTTGAGCAAAGACGGATCTCACTGGCGCCGCTCAATTTCTTCCCAAGTCACTGCAGGATCACTACAGCAGCACAATATTGTTAGAATCCGTGCAGGACCTACATCATATTCCGCATCTAGTATCATACGCGGCAGTCCTTTTTTTCGTTCCGCATCCTTTTCAACGAGCCTATGCTAAGGAATATTCAAAAGGCACTTCTTCAGAAGCACATCGTGCCACTGGAAACAACACCTGTACGGTTACGATAGACGAATTGGACAAACTTATGGAACTCAATGTGGCACGTGGCGTAATTAGTTGAAGGACTTTGCCTATAAAAAGTATATGAGATAAATCTTGGGAATGCCCTTTGTTCAACGCTACTATGCCATTTTGGAGATTCTTGTAAATCATGAAGTTTCTTAGGTTTGATTTAAAAACTAAAAGAAGAAGGAATTTGGAAGAGGAAAGGTTCTGCTTGGCATATTTGCTGTGGAATCCGTTTTTAGAGAATTTTGAGAAGGCTTACGATTCCAACGTGAATATAACCATCGATGAGCAACTGCTTTCATGAACGGCCAGGTGTAAGTTTATTCAGTATACGCCGAACAAGACAGATAAGTTTAGCATAAAGTTTTGGGTGGCCATCGATGTAGAGAGCAAATAATTATACAACAGATTTCCTTATCTTGGGAAGGACTTAACGAGAAGTGGAGATGCTAGCTTGCCAACGGATTTGGTGATGAAGCTTATGATTCCCTTATTCAGGAAAAGTTTCAATGTGATGTGTGACAATTACTTCATTTCCTTGGACCTTTCATTGAGAATCGTAAAACGGCATGCAGTTTGGTGGCGACAACTTGAGCGAACCGAAGGAAAATTCCAGACTTGTTAAAGAAGAAGCGTATGTTGCATAGCACCATGGCTGTACACTACAGGGGATACTACAGCAACTATTACTTTTTATCAGTGCAAACAGTCGAAGGCTCTAAACATTCTGAGCACCCTACATAAAAAGTTGTTATCCCAGAACACAATAATCCGAAGCGTAAGCCTGAAACTGTGCTCTTTTATAATCAGACGAAGGTTGGTGTGGATGTTTTGGATCAAATATCCAGGCTGTATTTAGTGAAAGCTGCTAGCAGAAAATGGCCAGTACACATCTTTTATAAAATCATTGACATGGCTCTAATAAACTGTTGGGTTATCTACAAAGCTGTGTGCAAAAGCAACTTCAGCTATAGAGCATACATACAAAAAGTATGTAAAGAGCTTACTGGTAGCCTTAATAGTGTTCGAAGCCATTGACTTTTTAAAGACCTACGAGATTCAGTACAGTCTCTTCTGCTACACGAAAACTGAAAAAAAGAGTATGACAGCCTGCTCCGAAAGACCACCGCATGTGTTTTGGTAAATTGTGCAGAAATAGAAAAACTAACTTCTGTATAGTGTATCAAAGCCCAATAGGTGGAAAGTGTTGCAGCAAACCATGCTTGTTATAACTTTTCAAATGTGTATAGTTTGCCTTTCAAAATCCTTAAAATATAAAGAGAAAGGCATACAAATTTCAAAAAAAAGCGCGTGCGTCAATTGACGCGTTTAGCCCTTCTAGGTAGTCGCAAATTTTGGTCCTTCTAGTTTTAAGTTTATTTGACAACGATGCTTGTTTTGTATACGGCAAAGATGCTGATAATGGTTTATATGCGAATAATGGTAATTGATTTAATCAGAAATCAAACGCTTAAAATAATTTTTAGTGATCTTTTTTTTATGGGGATTTTTTTATTACATTCAGCTTTTATATATACTGCCATTTTAATACAGATGACGTCTTTTGGGAAATTTCCGCTAAATACGCAATAATTTCTTCCTAATCAATTGTCTGTACGCTGGACCAATGGGTTACCATTTTTTATGAACAAGCTATTCTACGAATAACATATTACGCATAAAAAACAACCCATTAACAGCAAAAAACAATGCGATCATAGCATGACGCATTCAATTTAGTTTTTTGATGATTTGTACGAGTAGTTTTTTACGGTCCAAGCATTAGATTTTTTAGTTTATGACTCTCAAAGTAAATTCGTTTACTCTTTTCTGTTACGTTTTTATCCTATGATTACAGTAACAAATAAACAAAATCTTGTACAAAAATTAAATAGAACTTGTTTTATTTACTTGCTTATTTTTTAAATTTTATCTCTATAATTATTCTCCTGGCTCACAAGAAAGAGACAGAAACGCTTATACATAGGGCAAGCAATTACCCCGACCTGCTTCAGGAGATGCCAAGATATTGCTTCCCGGTCGAAATTTTTATTTTATTTTTTTAGTTTTATAAAGATATAATTGGAATTTACAACTGCTTGCTAAGACCACCAGGTAGGAAAATTACTGTAAAGTGTCTTTCCTAACAACACAACAGAATGTTGCAAGTAGACTTTGATCACACCATGTCGATCACAAACCCAACGCTCTATCCATTCGACCACGCTGCCGATGTTTATGAATTTAACGGTAAACAAATTCATCTCATCATATCAATATCTTACTCGTCACCAAGCATTAATACCAATCTTTATTGCCTGTTTTTTAAAAACCAATTACGATGATATATTTATTCAATAAATAAATTTTGTTCATTAAAGGTAGAATGGTGACACTCTTTTTTTTTCACTGTATTGCTGTCTAACAATGCTCGTTCTTCAAAATCACACTCAATCATTTTTATTTTTTGACTGCTTGATTGTTACAAAAACTTTTTTTCTTATCGGGATTCTCGGCACATAAGCTCAATGTACAGGGTGTACAAGGAGTTACACACCATTTAATTTTTATAAAATCTTCCAAATTCTTCCAAACTTAAATATCAATTTGATTGTTGTGTTGTGAGTTTCTCACTCATATTTAAAAAATTTTTGTTAATGAATTTTATTAAATCAAATCAAATTTGAAACATAGAAAAAGATTCAAAATGAATATATGATGCACGACTTCTGGGACACCCTGTTAGATAATATGAGTAAACCTTTGACTTTCAAACAATGTTATATAAAACACAATTTTTTTATTTTGAAATTGTTGTGATATTGTGCAATCGATGACGTAGTGTTTTCCTAAACGCTTAATCTTAATCAGCGCCTTCTGCTCGAACAATTATTGGACACGCGCATCTCAAAGCATAATTGTTACTAGTTAAATATGCGCCTTTATTTTGATTAAGCAGTCAGTTCAAAGTTATCAAGCTACTACAGCAAACGAACTAAAAGCATTCTTTTTCAATACGGTTGTTTTTTGGCTGAGTAAATTTTGTGAATATATATTATTGTTTTTTAATAAACCTGTGTATTCGTGCAAAGATACAACAGGCAAAAATGGCGACGAGGATTCAAGGAACTCAACTGCGTCAAGAAAAAAAAAAGAAAATTTGTTGAATTTGCATTACAGCTTGAATTGTCGACAATGAGTGAAATTTCTGAACTGATTTTGTTGTTAAATAAGCAACACCAAGAGCAGAACAAGCAACACCAAGAGCAAATGGCAGTTTTACGCGACGAGCATCGCGAGCAGATGACAATGCTTCAAGAGCAGCTGAAAATTCTACAAAGCAGCTTGAACAACCCGCGAGAAAATGTTCCAACACCGATGGCAAGTTTTCAACCATTCGATTCCACATCTGAGTTATGGACTGATTATTTGGCAAGGTTCCGAACATTCGTCACTGCTAACTCTATTCCCGACAACAAGCAAGCACAAATTTTTCTTACCAACCAATCTAACTCCGTTTACAAAATGCTTAGCAACTTAGCGGCTCAGCAACAACCTGTCAAAAGCATACATGAGCTAACGATGAATGATATTCAGACGTTTATGGCAGAGCAGTTTGACCCAAAACGATTTGTTGTCAGAGAACGTTTCAAGTTTTGGTCTGACATGAAACGCAAACCTGGCGAAACTATTCCTGAACTGGCAAGCAGAATACGACAAGATGCAGCTACATGTGATTTTCAATCCATTAAAGATCCATTAGATGAAGCCTTGCGAACTAAATTTATCTGTTCAGTCGACAACGAAGCAGTTTTGAAGACACTCTTCAAGCTCAAGGACGATGAACTGAAGTTTAGCAACGCCATCAGAGTGGCTCAAGAAGTGGAAGAAGCAGCCAAGGTAGCTAAGGAAACCGTACACGGTCAACCTTCTACGTCGGTGCAGAAAGTTTATCACGCAAAGTCCAAAACTTCCAAAACGCAAGAAAAGAAAACCGCCTGCTTCAGGTGTGGAAATTCTGGACATTTCAGCAAAGCTTGTCCCCATATTAAAGCTATTTGCAGCTTCTGCAAGAAAACAAATCATCTGCAATCTGTGCACAAAGTCCAATGTTCTGTTTCACCCATCTATCAAACTATTAGACTTAATGACCACAGAATTAAGTTTGAAATTGATAGCGGAGCCAGTGACACATTTTGCTGTGAAGCGACGTGGCAAACGCTGGGTAAACCCACTCTACAACCTGTATCAGTTCAATATCAAGTTGCTGAAGGTAACCCGCTACCCGTCGTGGGACAATTCCAATCAACTGCAAATATTGATGGAAAATTACCTGACGTGACCTTTCCTGTAATTGTCACTAAGGTGCCCAATCTAAATTTACTAGGTCGTCTGGCGATGATGAAGTTGAAACTCACCAACTTAACTAATCACTTCAGAGAAAACCTAAGTTGTTCCGAATCTACTGCAACAATAGAGCACGTCACTACAACTGGTCCAGAAAACTCTTTAGATGCGGCATGTATTCAATTATGTGGAGAGTTTCCTACTTTATTTGAATCTACATTGGGTTGTCTAAAAGATTTTTCACTGGACATACGGTTTAAACCTGAAGCTAAACCCATTTTCAAGAAGCCAAGACCTGTTCCGTTCTCAATCCTACAAGATTTAAACGAAGCATACGAAGCAGGAATTAAGAGAGGTGTATGGGAGCTTACAGATTTTAACTCGTACGGCACCCCCGTGGTTCCTATTCGAAAGTCTCCTTTGCCAGGTCAAGCAAAAGCAAGCATCCGAGTTTGTGGAGATTATTCGGTGACTGTAAACTCGCAACTGGAAGACCATCGTCAACCAATCCCTCTCCCAGAAGATCTAATGCGCAAGCTAGGACGTGGTTACTGCTTTAGTAATATTGATCTAGCTAATGCATATAATCAAATCTGTCTTTCTCCTGACAGCCAGAAGAAGCTGGCTCTCAGCACTCACAAAGGGGTTTTACTGCAGAAAAGACTTCCTTTCGGAATTAAATCCCCACCAGGGTATTTCCAAGAAATCATGGAACAGTTAACGCAAAATTTGCGAGGAGTTGCCGTGTATTTCGATGATATTTTGGTAAGTGGTGACAACGCAAAAGATCATTTGATGAACCTGCGAGCTTTGTTCAAAAGACTAGAAGAAAAAGGTCTTCGCTGCAACCGTGAAAAATGTGTTTTCGCCCAAGTATCAATTGATTACCTGGGTCACACTTTATCAAGTCGAGGAATTGCAAAAGGGTCCAAAGTTGATGCCATACTAGAAATGCCTACACCCAAGAACATTTCTACGTTAAAATCTTTTTTAGCATCTGTGCAGTTTTATTCCAAATTCTTACCTCCATATTTTTCGGAAATCACCGAGCCGTTGTACAAGCTTACACGCAAAGGACAACAGTGGAAGTGGGGTGAAGAAGAAGCGACATCTTTCAAAAAGATCAAACGGTTACTATGCACAGAGACTGTACTTGCGCACTATGACCCATCTCTTCCGTTGGGTTTATCTTGTGACGCCTCAGAATGCGGAATTGGAGCGGTATCATTTCATCCCTTTGCAGACGGAAGCGAGCGTCCGATTCTCAATATTTCTAAAATTCTATCGGCAACACAAAGACGCTACAGCCAAATACAGAAAGAAGCACTATCCTTAGTGTACTCTTTGAAGAAATTTCATCAGTTTCTGTACGGTCGTAAGTTCATTGTGGTTACCGATCACAAACATTTAGTGACCTTGTTTGCCCCTGATAAAGGTACTCCTGCAATGGCCGCGAATCGACTTGCACGATGGGCATTACTAGTCCATCAATATGACTACACGGTGGAATACCGTAGAAGCAAGGACCATGGCAATGCCGATGCTCTTAGTCGCTTGCCATTTTCAAATGACACAAGTTTTGATGGGGAGGAGATGGAAGATGATGTCGATAGCGTTTGTTTAGTTCGAACAATCAGTCGTCAAATCAATCCTGACAATCCATTGCTTGTGGTCAGAGAGACTGCCAAGGATCCAATTCTTTCCCAACTAATGCGATTTGTGAAGGAAGGATGGCCGCATGCATTTTCGGAAGAGCTTAAAGACTTCAAAAAGTTGGAAAATTCGTTGTCAACAGAGAATGGTTGCGTTTTTTACGGCTTACGGGTAATAATTCCTTCAACCCTACGTAATCATATTCTTAAATTATTACACCTTGGACATTTCGGCATGCAACGGATGAAACAACTTGCCAGGTCAACTGTCTATTGGCCTAGAATTGACTTTGACATTGAGGATTTATGTCGCAAATGCACTTCCTGTGGCCAATTTCAAAATAAGCCGGATAAACCTTCAATCCATCCGTGGATGATGCCAGAAAAACCATGGTCAAGAGTCCAATTGGACCATGCGATCAACTTTCTGGGAAGAAACTGGTTAGTCCTTGTAGACGCTTATTCAAAATATCCTTGCATTCATCCAACAACCTCAACGTCTTCGAAAAGTACTACTGCTATACTTGAACAAGAATTTGCTCATTTCGGATATCCCCACACGTTGGTGACCGATAATGCCACAACATTCATGTCTCAAGAGTTCCAAGCTTGGTGCAAACAACGAGGCATTGTACATCTCACCGGAGCACCTTATCATCCAGCAACAAACGGTGCTGCCGAGCGTTTGATACAATCGTTCAAACAGGCATTGAGAAAATCCTTGTTACCTCCAAAGGAAGCTTTGCAAGAATTTCTAATGCAATATAGAAGAATTCCTTTTGCATCGGGACTGTCACCAAGCGAATTGTTGAATGGAAGAAGAATTCGCACCAAAATTGACACTTTGGTTCCATCCATTCCGCATCTCCTGCAGGGAAGACAGTCAAGACAAGCGAGCAAGCATTCAAATGCTGAAGACTCGGAAGTGGTTTCGAAAGTCGAACATCATTACTCACTAGGAGACCCTTGTTACGCACTGTATTGTACGAGTCATTCCTCGAGGACCAACTTGGAGAAGACATCTTGATCAACTTCGACCTCGATACGGTTCGGATCAAGATGACGATCCCTGTGAAATTCCAACGAGCGTTTTGTCTACAGAAACACTTCCAGCCGGGACTGACCACGCATCTAGTTCTTCTTCGATGAACCAACGCAACAATCCGAGACTACCAACCGGAGACGAGTACGGGCGACACAATCTACGACGATCAGCGAGAACAAAGAGACCTCCAAAAAAATATTGTTGCTAATATGTGTATTTTTTTGTCGTAGTTTATTTGGGGAGGTGTTGTGATATTGTGCAATCGATGACGTAGTGTTTTCCTAAACGCTTAATCTTAATCAGCGCCTTCTGCTCGAACAATTATTGGACACGCGCATCTCAAAGCATAATTGTTACTAATTAAATATGCGCCTTTATTTTGATTAAGCAGTCAGTTCAAAGTTATCAAGCTACTACAGCAAACGAACTAAAAGCATTCTTTTTCAATACGGTTGTTTTTTGGCTGAGTAAATTTTGTGAATATATATTATTGTTTTTTAATAAACCTGTGTATTCGTGCAAAGATACAACAGAAATATTTTTAAAATCAGACAAATTTATAAAAAAAGTTTTTTAATTGAGTAAAATCAAACAGTACGAATCTTCAATCAAAACTATGCTTAACGAAAAGAAAAATAATTTTTTTGGTTTAAAGTCTATAACCCTCATTAGAACAACAGATATTGTGTACATAGTAACACTACCGTTCACAGTTTTTGGACAGCTTATACTAGCATGATTCTTAGTAAATTTAAATCAGATGTACCTGTACATTTTCAAGAGTGTATTAGATGCAAGTTTACTAATTAATCTTTATTTGATCAGGGTATTTGTTTGCGATTTTGTTTTTGCGACAAGCTGCGCTAAAGTAAAATGTTTAAAGCGCCCTATAAATAGCAAACCTGATAGACCTGGTCGTTCTTCAAGTCCCTCGCATTATTCTGTTATAAACTTAAAAAAGGCACTTCCGTGCATGACACAATAGTAATCTTGGTTATATTTTGTGCATGGTTGATGTCTTTCTGTGCAATATTAGTTCCCTATTACGTTTTTCGAACTCAAGTTTAAACCTTATTTTCTCGATTTATATGGGCCGATTTGGTATCTCTCGTTACGCGCCTTAATTGTTGTCCGATAATCGCTTTGCAAAATTTAGCACAACGTTTTGCTTTGTTTGTCCTCCATCTTGACCTGCCGGAAACGTGTATAAGTTATAGTAAAGTTGTGAAACTAGGAATTTTCTACTTGAAAGAACTTCAAGCAATTGCAAAAAAATTGCAAAAATAGTTGCGTTTGTTTGAATTTTTTAGTCAAGCGGCCGTTTGGTATATAAATAAGTGTTCGCCGTACGGGTCACATTAGGATAAGCGCCCTTCAGGAAGTTATCCATTTGCCTTTTTCTGCCCGATTAAAGTTTTTAGCTTTAGCTTTAAAAAAGAGTGACACTGTACCTCGCTTTTTTGTGGTTATAGCAAGGAGCTCCAAATTTTAGTAATATCTCTAAATTTACTGCAATGGACGTACACATAAAATTTTTGAATGTTTTACATTTTTAAACCAAAGATTGATATCACTGTAGGCTATATTTGATTATGCTGTTTTATCTGTTATTACAGTTATTTAATCATTTTACTAAGAACCATATAGTGCTTTGCCGAATTGGCTTTAGAATTGATATTGATGAGAACATGGGGTAGTATAAATTTGTCATGGTAGTACGTAAATACTGAAGTTGCACTGTATTATAACAAATTTATAGTGAGTAGAAATGATTATCGGAACCTACAAGTGCTGGTATCTGCGTGTATATTAAAGTATAACTTGCCATATGGTATTATTTCCAAAGTTTTTTTAAAGAATTAGTCAATTATTATAACAAAACTTAAATGTAATTTTTCACTTTCCTCTAAATTTATTAAATTAAATTACTGTACATATTGAAAATATAGAGGGGTTCACATTTTCCAAAGGTTTCTTTTACCAACAGTTCAACTTTTACTAACAATTGACCAATATGGAAAGAACTAACATTATACAGAAATGTAAAATGTCAATAAGAAACTTCTTTTAAGCCGGAAAAAAATTTTACTGCCATTATTTCATATCAATTTAGGTTTAGTGCAACAGTTTGTTGAAGTTTTGAATTTTGAATAAATTTTTCAAGAATTATGTGCAATGTTTTGCAAACTATCTGATTGTAAAATTATAGGAGGTGTATTCGTTGGTTACCATATAAGTACAATGTTAAATTTTTAAATTAAGCGTGACAAGCATTTCAAGGTGTGGTGGATAGATTTTTGGAAAGCAAAATAGACTGAAAATACAAAGAGTTAGTAAAGAAACTTATCAAAAGTTGTCAAAATGTAGATTGTCGCATGTCTATACAGCTTTATTTTTTCTGCTTCCATATGGATTTGTTTTCAAGGAAATCTTGGATACTTTAATGAGAAACATGGTAAGAAATTTTACCAGAATATTCTACCAATATAAAGACAAAATAGAGGCCACTGGAACGGAGCAGTGATAGGAAACTACTTTTGATTTTCTATAAGGCAAGATAAGAACGGTCATAAAAGAAAGGTTTTCTCGAGAGTGCATTTTTGAATGATCTTAAAATTCGAAAGAAAACTGTTTTGTTTATATCTTCACATCAATTTTTTTGAACATTTTTAAACTAAATTTTGTAATTAAGAAACTAAATGGAACTTTGATATGCAGATCAAATTTATTGCAATACTAGAAAAAAATTGTTGGTTACAGCTACGTCGGATGAAACAAAAAGTTGAAAATTTCAAAAAGTAAAAATGGTGCAAAAGAACTGTTTATATTTTTGAGCTCAACGCCCCAAAATACATAAAAAGGAAACAAAAACAGTAGTAAAACAAAAGTTGTGTTACGTTGTGTTATTCGCACTTATTGGCGTTGTAAATCGCTTTGAAGTAATGTAAAGCTTGAGAGTGACGTTTTACGAAAGTTATTCAAGCTTGTTTAATTTGTGAAAAATGTAATTTTTATAGTCAAAAACTGTGTTTCTTCTAATATTTTAAAGACAAGTTTGTCTAGTAAATTCTTTTATTTATGGAGATACTGTTCTTAGCAAGAACTAACGATTTAAAGAGTTTCAGTCTCGTGGCTACCTATTTCTAGAGTCGGCATAAATAAAAATAAAACAGCTTTATTTCAGCGTAGGTATTTGGGTTTCTAGCTCAAATGATTTTTTTGGATTCCGAATAATAAAATAGCATTCCGAATAAAATATTCCGAATAATAAAACAGAATAATAAATAACATAAAGCCAATAAAAATAAAGCAGTTTTGCTTTAGCGTAGGTATTTCGGTTTCTAGCTCAAACGTTTTTTTTTTTTTTTGATTCCCGAGTAAAGTTGTAACATCTGGAAACTCGTCCGGGAATAAAGATTTAGATATGCTTAACAGTGCTGAAGCAGAATTTATAGTTTGAAAATGGCAACTAGTTCGATTGAAGGACAGTTTGAAAAACTTAGAGTCTTGGTGGTGATAATGGTGGTGGTGGACTTACCCGACCCATTACTAGGGATGAGGGCACAGATCAATTCCGCGGAGTCCCAATAATCGTGCAACCGCCTAAGGATGAGACCAGAGGTCAAGAATAGAAAGGGAGTGGAAGAAGATGGCCAGATGTAGAGAGTCAAGTACAGGGAAGTCTAGCACAAGATAAATGATGATTTGTGATTCAGAACCACAGTGCTGCACGAAGAAGTCTCGGCTCGACCAATCCTCTGGAAGTATGTAGCAAAAAGAGTGATTTACCCATTGCGAGAAGAATTGACAAAAGAGAGCACAGCAAGGGAGAGAGGGTAAGCTCCTCAGAAGGTAGTAGGGATTTAATGTTGGAAAAACCAGATGGATACCGCGTTTTCAACTGGT
The DNA here is from genome assembly GCA_963680785.1 of Diplosoma virens. NCBI lineage: Eukaryota > Metazoa > Chordata > Ascidiacea > Aplousobranchia > Didemnidae > Diplosoma > Diplosoma virens. The sequence goes on from OY796880.1 coordinate 74,863,067, forward strand.
GCAGAGCGATAGACGTTGGGAGGAAATAAGAGGTGAGAGGGAGAGTAATATGGTAGAGGGGCCGTGAGTGGTACCAACTTAAACAGAAGAATTAGCTAGGTTTTTGCCTGGGAGAGAATAATGTGCAGGAATCTATTAAAGATGGACTATTTTAGAGTCAGATAAAAAGTTGAAAAAAAATTGCGTGTCAGTGAGGGAGTTAGATATTAAATATGACATGGGGAAGAAAAAGTTGTTAGACAGATTGGGAGCAAGAAAATAAGCTGATAGACTCAAAGACACATGACAAGGAGTGAGAAATACATCACTCAAGATCGTGAAGAATACCATAAATCTTGGCACGGTAACTAGTGGCCCAATGTTTAGCCGAGAAAGATAGAGAGGCAGCAGTGAGACACTTTGTTACATTTAACGTAAACCCCTACTTTTCTTTTCCCAGCCCGTCAGTAATTGAGCCATCAATCCAGGCAGTGATGAAATAATTAAGAGTAAAGTACAATTGGTTTATAGCTGAAATATGGTGTATGATGAATTTCAGTTGTAATAATTATGCCAAAGATAAGTTAAGATGGGAAACAGTTTTTTTTTTATGTCGTAGAGTAGAGATGGAAATCTTTTTGTTATTGGAGGCCAGATTTTTAAATTTTTAAGAAAGGAGAGCACATAAGTTAAAAACCTAGAAAATAGCGTAATCACTTAAAATCTGTCCTGCTTTTTTTTAATTTTTGGGGCCAAAAATAGTGATTTCTAAAAAAATAATCACTTTAAATTTAACTTGGATTTCTCAATCGTCCCTAAAATAAAATAAAAAGATTAATCACATTGAAAGTGTCTAGGATTTCCTGATTTTCGTTCTTAAAATGTAATAATTTATATTAAAAAAAAGGTTTTCTGTTATCATCAGTAGTCATTGACACATAATTTTATTGTCATTGAAAGCCGCAATTGTCATGGGACAACCCAAAACACTCATGAAAACTGCAAGTTCCCATCTTTTTCCTAAAGTAACTTTCGCACAAGGTGTCTCTTGCAAACAGAAATACAAGGGTATAATCATTAATTAAAAAACTGCATATAAAGTTAACTGTAATTTTTAATCAATTGAGCATGAACAATATTGAGACGGCCATGTTTGAATTCTTGTGACCAGTGTTAACGAGCGTAAAAGTAATCAAGGTACTCGTTTATATAGTAACTCGATTGTCATTGATTTATGAGCACTTCTTCTGATATTAGGTTTATGTTTGCTGATTTAAGTTTTGCAGAATCATTTTTATTTCATTTCATATCTATATTTATCCTCCTGACTTGCAGGAAAGTGATAAGGGGGCTAATACATTGGGTAAGCAATTATCCCTACCCGCTTCTGGATACGCCAAGACATTGCAGTCCTAAACTACCTTCAAGAACTGTGAGCCGTCAATTGACGGCTTTTAATTTATTAGAAAATATGGGCCATAAACAAAATAAAAACATCTCAACCGTGTATTAAAATCATAAAGCAGAAGAATGCTATTATTTTTATTAAATCAATTTTTTACTTTTATGATATTTGTAAAAAAATATATAGAAAAGAGTTGCTTTTGGAAACACAGTATGCGAACAATACGATATACGCATAAGACGACATGAAGAATAGCGAATAGCATGTCAACAAATGTAAAGAAAACTAGACAATGTCATCATTTGTACTCATTATAGCACAAATATCAAGAAAAAAAATGCAAAACACTGAATATGTATTGTATTAGAGCAAATTTATAGTGAGTAAAAATGATCAGTAGAACCTGTAACTGCTTGTATCTGCATGTATATTTAAGTAGTATAACTTGACATGTAATATTATTTCCAAAATTGTTTAGAGACATTAGTGAATTATTACTAAAAGTTAAATGTAGCTACTAATTTTTCAATTTGCACCAAAATTAATAAATCTAATCTAATTGCACAAAACTTATTTTACAGAAAAACAACCGACTCTGAAGGAAATAAAACAAAATTGTAAGTTGTATTTTTGATTTTAAGCATTGATTGTTGAAATAAAAAGCAAGAATTTTTGGTTATTTTTATTTTTAAAGATATTAACAACATTTTTGATAACCACATCAAAAAAAGAAATAATAATACAACTGATTATATATAAAAAAAATTACACTATAACTAAAATTTATGTTTCCAATCAATTTAACCCTTACGCAAACGCCCATGAGTTTCACCAACCACTATTACCTATGCGGGTCGCCAGCGACCGAAATGTTAAACAAGATTTTGCATAACACGGTCATGAAACAAATTAACGTGTTGCAAGCGCACTATTACCAACAGAAAAGTATAATACTCCAAAAAGAACTGACAAGATGTGTAACAATTGCAAGTGTGACATTTCTATTTTTTGCAAAATTTACCTAACCTTACGTGCAAACCTAACAAACGTAACACAAGTTATGATTAACCCTTCATACTGCTAACAACTAACAAACATTGAAATAACAATCAAATTCAAAAATGAAAAAAAACAATTAATCATTTGGAGTTCTCTATTTTTAAATGCGGTAGGCATGATATTACTAAGACACTAGAATCAAACGGCATGATAAGGGCATAAAATCGTGACTTGTTTATGATAGATACAAAATTGCTCATCTTATTGCTCGCTGACGTCAGCTATTTTGCCATTTAATTAATTTTATATCCACATTTTTGTAATGATAGTTTAGTAGCCCTTAAAATTTGCATGACTTGTATTTTTTGCTGTGGCCATTGAGGAGACAAACTCATGCTTGAGTTTTCCAAAATTATTCGACGTCGATGACTGGCTTGCTTTTTTTGTCGTGAAATGTTTTCTTGAAAGATACCATGCTGTTGATACCCGCAATATTTAAGGCAGTTGTAGCAGTAAGCAACAGGCTAGCACCTTTTTTTGCACACTGCAATCGTGAAAAAATTAATGTATTCGTTTAGCAAGTGCTTTACTAGCATTATCGTCCAGTATCTTTTCAAGCAAACCTGTTGTGTGATTTATTTTAATGTCATTGTGCATAGTTTCAAGTAAAATTGCAGCTCGGATTTTCCTAGGTGCATACGATATTAAAGTTTGCTTGTGATAAAAACCAAACTAGTGTGGTGATTTCCTTTGGCACACAAATAAAACTTTAATTCATTTTTTTGCAAGGGACGCAAATTAAATTAAACGGACAAAATAACATTTAAACGTCAAAATAAAAATAAAACTTTAAACAGTACATAACTTTACTACAAAGCAACCAAAATAACCGAAAGTTTGAGTAATGATGGTACAAAAATTGATATTTAAGTCGACCAAATTTCTTTAAATTTTATTCATGTTCATAAGCTTTAATAAAATTTTTATGGATTTTTTTTTTGGGTCACTCTGTATTTTTTCAGACATTTATGGATTACATATTAAAGCAATGTAACTAATTCTACACTATTAATCACAAAACGTTGTTAAATAATATACTTTGTTTTAAATTAAACATGTTTTGATATTTAATTTTTTTATTGCTTTATTTAACTAAAAAAACAAGCAACCAGTTTCATTATACTCCCAACCGTTTGTCTAGTAAAAACTATTTTTTTCTTGATTTCATAATTAAAGTAAAAAAAATTTAAGGAATTAAAACTTTTTATTGCGGTGGACGATTAAGCTTTTTAGTTTTAGTAAAAGAAAATATTTAAGTTTTTTTCTTCATCATTAAACTTCTGCTGTTTGATTTTTTAAAACTTTTTTGCAGTTAAGAAATTGAAAATCTGTTTACGTCAAGAAGCACAAAAAAAATGCTCTTTTGTCGAAAAAATACGTCTTGGTTTTTTAAAAACAGCTTCTAAAAATGTGCCACTTCAAATAGATCAATATCAACCAAATCGTGATTCGGATGAAACTGGTCATCAACATACTAGAAAAGAAATTATCGATAGAAATAAAAACTCTGTGGTATGTATCTCGCCAAAAGACTTTTTCCAACGATCACAACAACACATTCGTGGCATCTCTGACTACACAAATGCTCGGACCAAAGAAGCAAAAGAAAAAATTTTAAAAGAAAAGGGGAACGTGGTTGGAGTTATCGGCCAGGCTGGAGTAGGAAAGTCAACTCTCCTGAGAGATTTGTTTTATCGCAATGTGACTGGTGAACGATTATACAAAGCAGATTTTGTTTTTCATGTGAAACTTCGAGATTTCTTTGATAAAACTGAGATCAACTTGTTTCAATTTTTGTTGGAAAAAGCAGAATATGATGCTTTTGAGTGGATGAAGAATTCGCTTATTCGCCAAGGAGTTTTAAAACTTTTGTCAGAATCCAAATCCGTCTGTATCCTGTTAGATGGATTGGACGAAGCTGGCATTGACGTCTCTTATCTTAAAGAACAATCAAAAATAGACTTTGACATTAATGGTGTAGACTCTCCCGAACATTTCATTTTGGGTCTTTTGAGTGGTCAAATTCTCCCCAAAGCTAAAAAAATTATAACTTCACGACCTGGTCAAATGCTAGATTTACCTGAAATTTACAAACCTAAATTTATGCTAAACATTTTTGGCATAAAGCAAGAAGACATAAAGCAATTTTGCCTTGATATTTGCGGTGTTGAATACGCATCTCAAGTTTTATCACGCATCGAAAGTCAACCAGATCTTCTTTCTTATTGCCTTGTTCCCATCAACTGTCTTTTAATCGTCAATTGCTTTAACCGTTTAAAAGAAGAAAAACATCAAAAATTTTCACCCAACAACATAACAGATATTTTTGTTTTAACCTTTTTTCTTTTTTCTAAAATTGAAAATAGGCGTGAGAACTGCAAAAAATTTGACATCAAAAGCTTTACTGACTTGGAGAAAATTAGTAAATTAGCTTGGAATGGAATAAAAGATCAAAAGCAATATTTTGATGAAAAGGATTTGATTGCTGCTGACTTAAATGAAACCGACATCAGCAGTTTTACTATCGCATGTAAGCGAAGCAATGAAGAAAACCGCGTCGCAGTCCTTGAAAATGCCACTAAAAAATGTATATATTTTTCGCATCTTCTTCTACAAGAATTTTTTGCTGCAGTTTTTTGTATAATTTTCATGGACTTTCCTGAGTTCGAAACAACCTTTTGTGATTACAATCAGTTTAGTTTGGCTGACAATAGATTTGAAATGATTTCCACGTTTATGTTTGGCTTATTTAATTTAGAAACAATAGAAATATTGAAAAAAATCTACCCAAACGTTTTCAGACTAACCAAACATATGAATTGGCTTACAAATTTTGCAACAGACTCTGTATCAACTACGTCCGAAGCAGGGGAGCGTCGGACAAATAATTTAACTTTTCTACGTGTTTGCCGCTGGGCTTATGAAACACAAAATTTAAAATTTTGTGAAAAACTAGCTGAAAGTTTTCCATTAAATTTTGATCTTTTTTTTGTTGATGATTTACTAGCTAGTGATATTTTGCCCCTTTGCTACGTAATAAAAGCGAGAAAGAAAATGTTGAAATTAAGAATCTTTGCCCAAAGCTCAAGCATCAATGCTATCAAAAATCTTCAATTATTTTGCAAAGAAATAAAATGTATTCTTGAAAACTCGTCATACATAAAGGTAACTTATTTTTATTTAAAATTAATTTAAAATTAAAAATAGTGTATGTTACTTACCTGCTAACAATGTAAAATTGCAAAAATAATATACAATATTACTTATTAACAAAACTATTATTGTTTAATATTATCGGAAAAACAAAAATAGTTTATAAGTTACAGTACAAAAATACGTTAGGTCTACTATCAGATTAAAAAATTCTTCAATTTAAAATCACTTTTTTAGCCAATTTAACTTTTATAAACTTGGAAAATAATATACACAAAATAAAAATATCTTTATTAAATTGTCGTATAAAATACATAAAAAAATAATAATTAATTTTGATTTTGACACAATATCGTTTCAGTTTTGTAACAAACTAAGCTGTTAGTTATGTAAATAATTCTTAAACGTAAAAGATTTACAATTAAAAAAAATATATTTTTACATTTTATTGCTAATAGCTACTTTGAAAATGAAACAAAAAGCATTTGATTGTCAGAGCTGAATGTGTCGAGACAGATTTTTTGAAGTCTCAATCTTGTCTTGTTCTCGAAACCTTAAAGTCTTGTCTCGGTCTAAAACCTCTGAATCTGGAGTCCAGGCCATTCAAGCAATGTAGAAAAAGCGCAAAAATGTTGTAATTATTGTTTTAATTTCTAAATAACTTATTTATCGTTATTTTGGAAATTAAGAGGGCTTAGCCTAGTGTCACAGCTTTCTTTAAACTTGCCATTAACCACAATGGAATTAAACTATGGCAATCTTTATTAAGGTTAGGCATTGTATATAGTGTTCAAAAAGTTATGGACATATTGATATTTTGATTGGGTGTACTTAGCAATCCCAAATGACAAAATCCCGAATGTCAAAAATCCCGAAAACCAAAATTCCTAACCATAATCCTAACCCTAACCCTGAACGTTTGGGATTTTATTTTCCCAGAATTGACATTCGGGAATTTGTCATTCGGAATTTTGATCGGAACCAATTTTTATCACCATTTATATGTCTTGCAGTACATATTGGTAAACAAAATTTCTTAACCCGAAACGCAACTACTAGCACTAAACTTGTATATCACGATGTTTTTAATTATAGTCAATACTACTTTATGAAATCATGATAGATTGCATAATTTTGCATAATATTTGAAGGAAGTGCACGATTAAGGTTTAAAATCTAATCTAGCTATTTTGCTTTTTCCTTTAGAAATATACTTACGTCATTTTTTTACTTAAGCGACTTAGCAAGCAACAAGAATTAAAAAAACAAAACAAAAATAAATTACAATATCTTGGCATCTCCGTAAGCAGGTTGGGGGTAATTTGCTTGCAGTAGATGGTCAGGATTCAGAGTTCCACTGTTAGTCAATGAGAGTTCCGCTTTTAGTTGGCAAAGTTCAATTGCTTGATGCCTGAATGAATTGGTAAGCAGTTTATTATAGCGTCATTCAAGACACTATCCATGAGGCAAACATGTACGCTGCAAAGTAATTAGCTGTCAAGAAGCACAAAGATAGGGCATTTTGGCATCAGCGCTTTTATTACCAGCACTTTATCTCAAGCCTTTAAGTCAGTTTAGCAGTGTTACGCCTGAGGATAGGTTTTTTTGGTTAATGCCACAAAGTGTTGACATAACGTGAGCGATTTGTTTAATTTTACCCCAAGATAAAGATTAGCTAGACACAATGGTTTTAATTTATTGTCGTTGTAACATTTAGCTCATGTTTGATTTCTTGCTTGTTAAAATTGCGACTGAACCGCCCAGTCTGGATAAACGGTAAAAGTGTAGTTTTGTTTTGCCTTAAATCTTTTCCAAGTCCTTGTAATTCCAATAAAAGTGAAACAATGCTATACGGTCAACATAGGCAAACTTTCTAAAAAATGTGAAAGGAACATTGTGTGTATAAATTACAAAAAGGAAGAGAGCCAAGACCGACCAAAAGAAACGCCGTTTTTCAAATATTGTTTGCTTTAGCTGTTTTATTTCATTTTTCTTTAAATCTATTCTCCTGACTTGCAGAAAAGCGTCAGAGGTGCTGTACATGGAGCAACAGTTTAGCAATTACCATACTTAATGCTATTGTGTTATGATTCTGCGTCAAGAGATGCCAAGTTATGATTGTCCAGTTGAATTTTTTAATTTTGTTATTTAATTTTTATTAGAGATATGATTGAAATTTATAACTGCTTGCCAAGACCACCAAAAGGATGTTTCGAAATTTCACAAAAAACTTTAAGTTGCTTCAAACACCTTTTATATTTTCCATTGCTTTTATTGGATAAATAACTAATAACAAACCCAATATTTTATAATATTTTGTCATTTGCCAGTTGCACTCTGTTAGCGATTTTGACAATATGTGATCATTTTATATACTGTAAAGAGCGTGTTTTAGCATTTTTCACTGTTAATTCCGTTGTTCGAGTTAATGTTGCTGATGGTTTTTGGCTAAACCAAATCATAAAAAGGTTTTTGTATTGCCGAAAAGCTAGGAACGTGACGCACAGAAAACATTTAAATTCATTTAAACTGTGAAGTATCACAACACACAATAAACATGGACTTAACAGTTACTGTTACTGAACATATTCATGGCAAGCAGCTTTTGTTCGCTTAGGCAACTTTTATTGATGATGCTAAACAACTTGAAGCAAAAATTGCTTTTGACTGTTATCCTTTGCACAATTATTAAACCTCTTAGTAAGGGAAATTGCTCTTTCTGCACTTTAGTTTACCACTTTTAAAACTTTTTGCCGGACTTTTATTGTTTCATTTTAGGCTACAGTTCTCAAATTTTCAACTTCTGAATCCATTAGCAGTTTAAAGAAACGCTTGCTCTTACGCAAAGCTAGACAGTATGGTACCTCCAGTAATGCGCAATTTTGCCGTTAGCTCTTTTTCTGTATCCTTTATGGTTTGGAAAATTTAGTATTTTTTGACTTTTCTTCTCCTCGTCAATTTAATCGTCAAAGAAAGCCAGTGTTATTAATTTCTCTGAAAGATACCAAAAATGTCTGGTAAAGAATTTTATGACTACTACAGATATTTTTTGATGGGAATACTTCTGCATAATTTTTAACAAAATTAATATCAATCTTGGGTGCATATTGAGAAATAGTAGCTTCACTCCATTACTTAATTTAAATTAAGCTTACAAAAACAGCCACTGGCTTTAGGCCTTTAATTATTGAATTGGAGAAATTTAGTTGGTCTTCAAATAGGAGAATTTTGATGGCGTAACAAGCCTGACCATCCACCTAGATCTGTGGAAGACTCCTCGTGCTCTAAAGAAAAATTTATGGTTATCAGCAAAGTTTCCTAAAAGAAACAGATATCAGAGCTTACGCAGTTCTTTATAGTCATCACGTGGAAGATTGCTTTTACTAATAACATAACTGAAATAGTTTATCATCCTCAATCTTTGTTATATAGGAAAGTCATTAAGAAGCTCAGTTTGATCTAGCAAAGTACTCTAACCTTTTTGATTTATCAGTTTTCATTTCTGTTGAAACATCTAAGAAAAATTAAATGAATCAATAATTGAATGTCTTGAAAATTGGAATACCAGGCCCACTTAAAGATGCACAATATTGTTCAAACACATGCTTGAGAACAAGATGTACATGCAAAATAACTACAAGAAAAAGTAACTAAGAGGACTTTTAATTTGCACACAGGCACTAGTTAACATTCCACTATTGGCTAAAGTAGTGTAAAAAGAAAGCTCAAAAATGCATTGATTCAAATATATCGTTTAACGTCTTTTAGCACAGTTTCATCTATTTCCCGTTCCATTTACTGCAAGAGAAATGCCAATTATTTTTCAAGCTCTAAAACTGAAGCAACCACTACTATTCTTTCTACCGCTTCCCACTTATTAGTTACTTGAGGAAGGAACTTTTTATTTCAGTGTCAAACGGAATAAGGTGGATTCTCAAATGCTTTTTCTTCAAGCTGTTTGCACATTCTTCTCTGTGTTGTTATTTTTTCTATACACTTTTCGACTAAGCTCTTCGCAGTTGTAATATAGGAAGATGAAGCTTTTGGATGACAAGCGGTCAGTGACAATCAGTCTGAGTCTGATCTGAGAAGTCGGCTTGACAATCTTTTCTTGTCACATAGGGAAGTCAAGTTTATATCATTAATATACTATCTTGATTGCCATATACTTTTTTGTTCATGTTTGAATAAAAGAAGATGGAAATCTTGATCGTCGTCTGAATCAGATGTTGAAGACGATAAAAATAAAAAAATTTGGCCTTCTTGAAAAATCGTTGATGGTGTATATTGTGCTGAAGCTTTCTATCTTCTTTTTTGCTTACAGATTTAAGCTTCTTTTTTAAAGCAGCTATACGCACCTTGTCAATGCTTCCAATTGATGAACTTGCTCTATCTTCTTTCTGTGACACAAGAAATAGTTTATCTTCCTCTAAAACACCTTTTCTATTTGATACATCTGGACTAAATATATCCAAGAGTTCAGAAAGATTTTTTCTTTGCACAATGTCTTTCTTATAATTTCTTCTTCAGTTTTGCGGCTTTTGCCGCTTTTAAGTTTAGTATAATGATCGTAAAGCTTTTTGATTGAGAGGCAAATATCAGATTCTGTTTTGTATGGCAGACCGGCTTTCGTCCCTTTTTTTAAAGTTAATTGTTGGATTTCCGTTGTTACCGTCGCAATATTTTTTTTTGGTTTCGATAAAAATGAAAAAAGAACAGAATAACTTGCTCTCGAGATTGTTGTCTTAATCTTAAAATATCTCTTTTGGAAGTTCAGTAATTACATCTTAGAAGTGCTTTTGGTAGTCACCTATAGCAGTGCTTTTCAAACTTTTTTTACTGCGGCACACTTACTTCATGAAGGCGAAAGCCTATTGAATACAATTTTTAAGTTTACATTTACTTTACAAAAATCATATTTCACTATTTTTCTCTCAAAATCATAGTGATCTCTAAAAAAAAGTCTTCACTTCGATTTGATCTCATATTTCGCTATTCTACTCCCAAAATCATGGTGATCTCTAAAAAACATATACAGTAAAATGAAACTATATGCGGTATTTTCTAGGGTGGGGCGAATGAGGCAACTGCCTCGTTCGCCTCACCCGATATATACCAATGACTCTATGGCTTTCTGTCAAAACACGAAAATTTCGCGGCATACTTTAATTTCTTTCACGGCACACAGTTTGCGAAACCCTGATCTATAGTATTAAAATACAACCTAACTAGCAATAACATAGACCTTCCAATCTTTGAAATAATACAAAAATGTGTAAAAGTGTGTTACCTTCAGAATCGGTTCAAAGCAACTACATATTTGCAAACGATAAAGTTTTATGGTACTCTTCGCAAAAACTATCAATATTAAAAGGATACCATGGTTGGGTAAAGTGAAATACCTTAACCGCAAAGCAGAAGAAAGTTTCTATCTCATAGGTACAACAGAATAGCGCAATTAGGCTTTGAACCGCGGCCGTGTGGATCACAATCACGACACTCTTAACCACTTGACTCGACCACGCTGCTGTTGTTACACTTGTCAAAGTGAAATTTGGTTCCTGACAAGTTTTGTTATCATTTTAATCCTATGCTTTTCTGTATTAAATTTCAGAAACTTAAATTTCAGAAACTTGTAGAAACGACAGGTTACGTTTTAAGCAGCAGTCAGATTCAGCACAGTCCTTTTTCTTATTCTAGAAAAAATCCTTGATGTCCCGCATTATATAACTGAACAAATTAGTCTACCGTTAACTGCTTGCGTCGAAACACAGCTTGCTCCCTAAAGAACAATAAATCGATAATTGAATTGACTCATTTCAGCCTACAGTACTGGCCACAATACACGTTTTACATTTTTTTCATTTTTTATGTTTAATCAACACAATTTTATCAAACCCATTGATTTAATAAAAAAAAGTTTTATTGAGAAAGAAATTATTTAGAGAGAAAACACAAGTTGTTGCTACGTATTAATACTTCAAGACAGTTTAATATTTGGTGTGTAGACCTTTGTTTTTCAACGCAGCTTGAATACGTCCCGTCATGGAAAGACATTGCTTTTCACAATATTCTAGTGTGATTTTCTTAACCCGTTAAGTGCGGAATTAAATTTTCGCTATCCGAGTTGCAATGTATAATTAATTTTGTGTCTCGCTTTTTTCTCGTCTCGATTGATTATAATTGCTGCTTTGAGCTTTGCGCGGAAGTCGCCGACGTCGAATAAACTTTCTCCGTATTTTTTATAACAGCGCTTTTGAGAATATCACTTATGTTGAAGCTCACGAATTGCAAAATAAAAATTCGACAAAGTAATTTTAATTTAAAGAAGGACTAAGTTAAAATAGAAAAGATGCAAGCGATATACAAATTCAAATAAACAGAAAAAAAAGAAAATGCAAAAATAAAATAAATTTAAATCATCAATATTTTAAAGCTGTGTGATAAATTTTAAAGCAAGGTACTATACAAAGTGATATATTGCATTTGCAGCAATAATAAATAGTTTCTTTTCTAATTCCTTTAGCCGCACAAACGTGACATCGTCTCGCGGGACTTTTTTTACTTGGCGTCGAAGGAATATTTTCTAGAAAATGTCGGGCAATAAGACGCAACGGTGTATCTGAAAAAGACCGTCGCTCCTTTCGAATTTTAATTTTTTCTTGGCTGTAAGTTTCAATGACGCGATCAACTAGCTTCAGAATAAAATTTAACCTTGATATACCGCCACTTTTTTGTACAAAATATGGGCATTCAGTACTGCCATGTCCAGAACGAGTCGAAATTGTTTTTGGTAGTGCTTTTTTAGTCGCTTTAGAACGCTGGGATACGACGATAAAAAACAGTTACTGAGGTTGACACCCCCATTGTATCATTGTAATCACAGCAAACGATGGGTTTTCTGGTATTTTGATCTTTAATTTCATTCGTGTTATCATCGTGAAATGTACTGAGCACAAGCATATCTTTTTTGTCCTTCTGTTTCAGTACCATCAAACGTCGAGTCTACATAGCGGCGATTTCAGATTTTTTCAATTTCTTACATGCAAATTTTTTTCGGAACTCATTTTCGGTTAGCGCGCAAAGTCCCAACGGAGTCAGTGTAGTTATCACACAGTATATTATAAAGTTGTGGTGAGCTGAAAAAATTGTCCATACTTATGCAATGTCCTAATCTAGTTATGATATCTAAAATTCTGAAAGTGCTGTCCACAATCAAACAATTTTGCTGCACTTCTATGGACCACTTGTTAAATCTAAGCTATAACCAACACACGAGACAAAATGTATTTCAATCAAACTCCTAAAAAAGTTTTAAAGATTTAGATGAACAACTAAAAATAAAACAATAACATTTGTTTGGCAAGAGACTGATTTCATTATAAAAATGTTTTTATTGTTGTTATTGTAAAAATTTGTTTTTTAGGTTTTCTCTGATCGAAACACTAGATAATTGTTTACATTGTTCAGCATCGAGACAATAGCAAGTGCGAGATGCGAAATAATCCGCGCTGTAAATAGCTGCGGCAATCAAGACGTATATATACGTCATGCGCATTTAACTGGTTAATTCAAACGTCTTTAATAGCTAGCTTTTGCTTCAACATGACTCAACACTTTTCAATGGGATTGAGATCTGGAGAATTTCCAGGCCATGGCCCAAGGATTTAGGTTAAATGCAAAATTTCCAGGCCAAGAGCTGTTGTCTCGGGAGATTTTATAACTGTTTTCGTTTGATGGAAGGAAGCTCCATCACGTTGAAAATGGATGCAGCGATTGATTTCCATAAAATTTGGTAGCTTCTCTTTTAACGCCTCAAAGTAGACTGTTCCATTGAAAGAAGTTCTTTCAAACATAAACCATAATTCACATTTTCCATTGGCACAAATAGCTCCTCACACCATCACTTTTACAGCATTCTTCATAGTGGGAACAATGTATTGAGGAGAGTTTCTCCTCTTTTGGGAGGCCGTCGAACGCGCCAGCAAAAAGCATAAAACTAGGATATTTGTGTTTTATTAAAAAACATAACACGTTTCCATTGTTTAGGCGTCATCTTTGAAATTTTTGGCAAAATGCCGACCGGGAAGCAATTTTCTTGTGAGAAAGTTTAAGCTGTTTGGAAGGTTGGTAGGATTTTAAATTTGCACGAAATAAACTTCTACGAATTGTCTTTCGGCTAGGAAGCACAACATCTTGTGGTAAAGCTGCTTAAATGCTTTAAGCTGTTTTTCTGAGTAACTTTTTAGCAAACAAAGTTATGACGTTATCCAAACGCTTGGTGGTGAATTTTGGACAACCAGTTGGTTTCTCATAGCCATACTTTCCAGTAGCCTTGAAGCTATTGATTAATCTTGCCACTGTCATATGAGCTAATCTTAACCTTGTAGCAATTTGACGATTGATATAACTTGTGCGTTCAACATTTTTATTTGAACGTGAGTCTCTGGCTAGAGTCTTTTACCAGTCATATTCACTATTATCAACTAAATCTTAAAAATCTTTCATCTCAACTGAAATGCAAGTTTACGTAAGAAACACTAAAAATCATGCATTTTGACCATTCAAATGGAATATATACCTCAAAGTGAAAAAACACTGCTTAATATTGAAATTTGAATGCACGAGATAGTCACCAAAATACGCCATAAAAACGAATAATTTACATTGCTACTGTGTAACTACTCAAAAACAGCAAAAAACACACGTGTATTGTCCACTCTGGCCAGTACTGTAACTAGGCCGTAAAAGAATCGTTTAGAGCTCAGAGAGCAAAGATATCAGGCAATAATTGCTTGAGTCCTTCACAGACTAAATCGGTTTGGAATCATGACTACAAATTTCTTCTTTAGATTTTGGAAATTTTTAGTCGGTGCAAGTACAAAAAAAAGTCTAGTAACCAAGAATTAAAAGTAAATTTGCAGTAATTACAGTAGATGGAACTAGATCCCGAAGCTTTTCCTGGTTTTAAGTAGTCCAGGAGAACAGGAAATTTTTTTGTAAAAAATTAATTTTTAAAATGGGGCTCCACTGAAAGCATGCGAATCCTCTTTATAATTTTGGGTATAACTAAAGGAACTTACGTAAAGTCTCGTGTTTGGTATCGGTTCCGCTACTCTGAAGTCTCGTCTTATCTCGGTCTCGAAGCTTGTTGTGAGTCCAGGTTTGTTGATTGTTTAATAATCCAAATTATTCATTAAAATAACTTTCGTGCTTTGCTAATTAATTGCTTACAAAAAATCTGGATTAGTTCTCACCAATCCTGTTCCAGTTATAACTTTACTAATTGTAGCAAAGCTTGTATTATATAAAAATTTTTTTATGCGTCTTTAATTCTGCACAAGGCACTATGTTGACATAAAAAAAATTTAGATACATTTTGCCGCAATATATTGTTGACAGCTTTTGTCTTTTTTTAATGTACAGAAATTTTGATATTAATCCATTAAGGACCGCTGTTAGAAATGCATGTAACGTTCATGCTATTCTTAATCAAACTAAGAAAAAAAAATTCTTGAAAAACGTTTTTGGTTGGTTAGCAGCGCAATGTTCCGCTGCAGGAACAAAGGTTCAATGTAGGAACGCAGCTGTTGAGGATTACTATAAAGTGTGCGCAACATCGCATTGCGCAAAACATTGTTTAAATCTTAGCGAATAAATTAATGATGCTTATGAAATGACTTAATTGATAAGAGCAATAAAAAAACATGAAAAAAGTCTCGGTTAATTTTTTAAGAAATAATGAAAAACAAATTAGTAGTCAATGATACGTAAGAACCAAATATTCAATAGCAGTAATAATCAGATTCGTATCATGATTTGTAAAAGAATAAGTATGCAAATAAATTAAGAAATCAGCATCTACTTATTCAGAATAATGGTGCCAGACTATTCTTCACTGTATTAAGACGATCATCGGTAAAGGTCAAGATGGGAGAGAAAAGAAGTCCACGAAGTAACTTTTTTGGAAGTTCGGAGTTCTAACCAAGAATCTTCAATTTTAAAGTTAATTAAAACGAAAGAGAACCAATCAGAAAATTCAAATTCACACTTTTTCAATTCTTTTCTGATTGGTTATACTTCGACGTTCAATGCTTCTATTTAATTTTGGTATCGTAGATTCTTGGTTAGAACTACGAACTTCCAAAAGAGTTACTTCATGAAATCTTGTCTCTACCTACTAGACCAGTGGTTCTTAAACTGGGTTCGATCAAACCCCTGAGGTCCAATGAGTCAGTATCAGGGGTTTGACGGAGATCAGGATAAGTATACACATGTTATGTGTATGTTGTAGCGACCACAATGTCCTATTTACTTGAGCCGCGGCTCTTGCTCATTGTGACGTAACACAATCTCTCCTTCTTTCTCTTGGAGATTATGCTGTATTTTGCCGACCACACCAGATCAAGTCTATCAAGTCTAGAGCGCAAGCTTTTTCGATTTATATATTAAGCAATTAGTTTTTGACATTATTTTGTCATAATTTTTCAGTTGTGTTATAATGCAAGGTTTTAATCTTCTGTAATTCTGTTTGAAGTTAAACAAGCACAATTAGGCACTAAATATGCAATTATTTTCCTTTAATATTTAAATTTAATCTGTTCTAGGCATTTACCTTTTTATAGTATTGGAGTGGTCAGAAAAATATGTACAATATAGATTTACGCATATCACAGAAAGTGATGGGAGTCAGCGTCCTCAGTGCATGATTTGCTACGCCAATTTGAGCAATTGTTGCTTAGTACAGGCAAAATTAAAAAAACAATTTTGAAAGGTGCATGGTGATAGAAAATATTGGAACACCACGCTTGCTGAATTTAAAGTGAGGAGAGCCAGATTTGATAAAAATGCTACTCTTCCGGTTTTCGAGTTTGTACTCATTGACAAACCGATCCTCACAGCATCGTACGAAGTCGCGTTTCTTATTGCAAAACAGGAAAACTACACACCATTGGTGAAAAACTGATAAAACCAATTGCGTTAAAGAAGGCGAATATCATATCTGAAAAAGCAGCCAAAAATAAGTCATCCCAAAATTTTTTTAATGGCACCATTAGCAACAAAATTGGAAAGTTTAAAATTCATTCGCTCTTCTGGTAAAAATCAGCAAGTTAAACTTTAACAAATAACCAAAGGCATAATATATTATCAAAGAAAAACGTAATATATTACGCCTTCTGTTATTTGTCAAAGTTTAACTTGTTGATTTTACCAGAAGAACGAATGAATTTTAAACTAAGTAATATCCCTGGTAACAGTGTTTACATTAAAATTGTTGATTCTTGGCTCGATTTTGTTGATTATTGATTGTTGATTATTGATTTAGATAAACGATGACATCTAGGCTCAAATAGTTTCAGACTTAATTTCGGACACGGCAAAATTCAGTCTTCAATTCTACTAGACCACAAATGGTTCCAATCTAAGCCAGTTTGCTGTATTTGTGCGCTATGGGAAAGAAGACATAAAAAAGAAAGATTATTTATTTTGTCAGCCCCTTATAACAACAACTAAGGTTGCCAAGGTTAAGAAATTTGTAGATAATTTCTTCAAAGACAGTGATATTTTGTGGGATATTGCTTATGAAATTTGTTTGGACCGAGCTCGAGTTATGTGGGAACGAAGTTCTGGTTATGGTACGCTACTGAAAGCCGATGCACCACACATAATTGTAACGCATTGTCTTTTGCACAAGCATGCATTGGCAACAAAAACCTTCACTCCAAAACTGGCAGAAGTATTAAAAATTGTGGTGAAGTATGTGAACTATGTGCGAAATAATGCTATGAAACACCGCATAATCAAGGAGCTGTGTAATGAAATGAGCTCTGAATTCGAGGTACTTCTGTACTATTCTTATGCTTTGTGGTTATCCCGGGAAAAGATGCTAAACCGTGTTTTTACCTTGCGTGCGGAATTAGCCGTGTTATTGCGAGAGCACCAACATCGGCATGCAGATTGCTTTGAAAATTCTGAGTTTATTCTCGTTTTGGCATACATGGTCCATATCTTCGATGCTCTCAATAATCTCAATTAACAGGTGCAGGGTGGTGGAGTCAACATTATCGAAGCAGAAGTACATCTGAAGGCTTTTAAAAAAAATGACTGAACGGAAACAACGAATGGACAATGATAACTTGACTAACTTTAAAATTAAAGATGTGTCTGGAAATGGAAACATTTCCGTACGGAGACAACTGAAGCAAGCAATTTCCATGCCATTAGATGATAAGCTTGCAAAGTCTCTCGACGGATACTTCCCACCAGAGAGCCATATCCAGCATGGGTAAGATAGCCATTCACGTTTAGTGCTGATAAAGAAGATGTCAATGATGAATACCTCAATGAAATCATTGAACTTCAGCAGAGCCAGTTTTAACAGCAACTCTTTAGAACAACAACGCTCTCAACGTTTTGGTGTCACCAAATCGTAGCTTACCTTTTTCTTGCTAAGAAACCCCTTGAGATACTCATACGGTTTATCTTTGCAAGCAGTCCTTTTCGAAGATGGTAGACATAAAAACAAAAAAAAAGGAACAGACTTTTTTGCCATGAGCCTTGCCAAAGTGAAGCCGCGTATTTTTAGAATTGTTTCCAAAATGCAACAGCATAAGATGGATTGATTTGTCATAAATATTTATTAAGTGGTGTTTTTGTGTGTAGTTCATGTTTTGTTGGTTTTGTTTCTTTAAATAACATAATTTTATGTTCAACAGATGCATAGTTTGCTTTGGGCTCAAGTTCGTTAATAGATATTTTTTGAATTTTAAGGAAGGGTTCGGTGAGTGCCTGCATGAAATTTGCTGGGTTTGGTACCTCCAACAAGTTTAAGAACCACTGTACTAGACCTTTCTCGATAACTGTTTTAATACAGTCGAAGGATAGTTTAACACCATTCTTTTCAATTATAATTAGTTTCTGATTTCTTAATTTATTTCAAACTTTTCCTTTACCAAGTTTTATCAATTTTTTGAAGAAAAATTTTTTATAAGTATTGAAATGGTAGGTGGTGGGCATGGGGTTTTTAGCAGAAATTTTTTTGAAGGTTTATAGGATACTTTGTGATTGATAACAAAAATAATACCTTACTTTGACAGGTACTCTGCAAAAAAGTTTATTTGCATTAAGCTGGTCAGATTCGGTTGCAAATACTGGGTTTCTGGGCAAGTGATAGTTACCTTTACAAATTTGCAACTTATTTGGCAGTACAGGAAGAAAGAATACTAGAAAACATTTGCACCCCAAATTGTTCATGCTCTTCTTTTGATTGTAAAAAAAATGCTTGTCATTGTGCTAGTTTTGGCAATTTTTACGTCGTAATATTTATTGAGTTATTGCTGAATAAAAATTTTAAGTTTCTCAATTGGTATCATACGCGAAGGATCAAGAATAATGTCACCTGCGGCGACGCAAAATTGTTTAAAAAAAGAGTGTGGGTTCTTGGAATGCCAATCATACGGTAACCACAGCCTTTCATTTAAACAAGCAAAAAAACAAAAGTGATCCAAAAGTTTTCAATAACCATAAACTTTTACTAAAACTTTGCGCATTGTCAGTGAATGCTTGCGTCCCACTCCAACAACCACCTACTCATAATTTCAGGCTTTGAGCCAGATGAGCTTCGCCGACTAAAAGCTACATTCTTCTTGGCTGGAAAACCTCCTCACGCCATTCTTTTGTGTCCTTGTGAAAAACACTTCACAGTCTTTTCCCTACTCAACGGTCTCGGCAAGTAGTTTTAAATTTCCATATCTTTAATAAAAACTATAAAAATTTCAACCGATCAACAATATTTTAGCACCTCCGAAAGAAAATTGAGTTGATTGCTTAACTTAATTAATGTTGGATTGAACTTATATTAAAAAACTTATTTGTATGTAACACCATAAATCAAGATCTACTTGTAAAAAATTACTTTTTGTTTTCGTCGCTTTAGAAAAATAATCACCAAAAATTTTTTAAAGTTTGATTGCTTTGTATCTTTACAAAAGCGATTGTAGCAAACCTAAAATATTGACTACTCTTTTTATTTATTTCAGGAATTGATAAAACTAAAAACAATAAATTTTGTTGGCATCATACCCGAGTGATTTAAAGCGCCGTATTGATGAAGAATACAATCAACAAAGTCACATTTAAAACTTACTCACAACACTAAGCTGTTTTTATGAGAAAGCACTGTCACAGACTTTGTTTGGGAATCCTAAAGGACCAGTTGAATTAGGCAACCCGAATACCTGCGCTGAAACAAAGCTGTGTCTAAATTTTATTCTATTCCAGCTCAAGAAGTAATTTGCTATGAGCCTGAAGCTTTTATACAGTTGGCTTGAACGAAGCTCAAATTGATCCGTTGAAGACTTTCCTCCTCAAAAAAAACAGAGACCACCGTCTCTAACAAGAACAAATGTATTAGAAAATTCACGAATCACGATTGACGAAACTTAATTTCCACGCTCTGCCACTGCAAAGCGAGATTAGCGATAAGATTTAATTCGTCCAAAAACAAATAATTTTACCTCCGTAGATCGAAACTCCAAAACACTGGCGCAAAATAAATTTAACGCTTGTCAACCGATACAAAATCTAACGGGCCCTCTTCCCACGCTCTGCGCCCATATTCTACTTTCTCTCGAAGCGATTCTGCTTCGACTGACATTTTTTCGCTCTCTTCATCTCTCTCTCTATGCGATTGAGCGAGCGTATATACATGTATAGACAAATGCCACGCGCCGACCAAGTTACTCGAATAAGCTACATCATTCCCCAACTCTCTAGGGAGAACGCCTTTGCTAGAACCAAATCGTACATGTATATGCGCAAACATTCCACTACTAGCGAGATATTGGCTTGGACAAAAACATATTACATCATTACTGTAGGGCAAAACGAGAAAAAAGTCAATAAAATACATGAAGCAATAGAAAGCGAATCACAGACGTTACATCACACAATATGGTAGTAGCGCTTCACCGGCAACGCGATTATTATTTCATGATAAAACTTTAAATTACCTTTAACATCGTCATGATTAAAATTATTATGAATGAACTATGACAAGCACTTTAAGACATTTTTTCTGCTTGGCAGTTTTAGGAAGCAACTCTGAATTTTAGTCATATCTTAAAATAAAATTTAAAAATACAAAAGAAAATTAAACTGGATAGCAATATTTTGGCATCTCCAAAAACAAGTTTTGGTAATCGCTTTATGGCTTTTTCAAGTATAGCACGTTCGAAGCTTTCATAAAAGCCAGGAGATTAAAAATAGATATAAAAATAAAAATTTTTAACAACTATTGTCTAGTATAAAATCAATAAATCGACTAACAATATCATTTAATATTGATACTAAAAATTTCTTTAGACTTACTTGAGCACAATATCAACTGTTTTTTATCTGAATTGTATATCAAAACCTTTATAATTACAATAATCTTGCTGGTCCACTTTCCCGTTAATAAAACTGAATGCAAATTACTCTTAACGTTTAAAAATTTGTTTTATTTTAGTAACAATTAATATTATTTTAGTTTTTGATTTTATTTCTCTTAAGCATTTAAAATTATTTTTTCAAGCTGCAAAAAGATTTAAAAATTATTGACGAGTTCTATCAGTTAAATCCAGGTTTAAATTTTTAATAACATTTTATGTTTATTTAGATTACTTCGATCAATCTGTCTAAGAACGTTATCGATAATAAAACTGCAAAACTTGTGTCGAACATTATTGAGGATGGAATTGAAAAGGTCGATTTATCTGGCTGCAACTTAACAAAACAAAGAATTGGTACAATAGCAAGAAAAATGACAAAATTGAAAAACCCAGTAAATATTTTTATCTACTAAAAGAATATGATAAGCATGTTTAATTGGAATTGCGATAATTTTATCAAAAAAACCGAGGCTTTTGTGATTTTTAAAAAGGTTTTATTGGTTTTATTACTTTTTATAATGGCTATGATTTATACCAGAGTTTCTCAACTGGAGTTCCGTAGTAACTTATTGAAGGGGTTCACATCATTTTCTTGTAAAGTAATACTTTTGTTGCTGACCAGTAATAAAGTTTATGTTGTTTAAAGAACGCATATGAACAGTTATTATTCATTTCGTTGCTGGTCAATGGAGCAAGTAGCAATTAGGAACAGTTTTGTTTTTTGAATTTTACATATATCTTTGAGAATATGTCTTTTACTGATCTTTTAGTTTTCCTTCGAAATTGTCACGCTTTTCGCTGATAACTGAGTAGATTCCCGCTGAACGACATATTTATTTTTTCTTGACTTGACATCTTGCAGCATTGTAGAATTCAGTCATCTTTGCGGGTGTCAATTGAATTGAGGTGATGTGGCCTAGGGCAGCTGCTATAAGGTAATTTAGAATAAGTTAAGAAAAAATATAGTTTGCTACACCAGAAAAGAATGTTAAATTAAAGGATTTTTCATATTTATTTGTAAATACAATTTTTGACAGCCTAATATTGGTTATTTCAAGATAAACTTGTTAATCAACTTTTCCCATCATGTGCAAAAGAAATGATTTGCTTGTTGTCGGTGAGGATGTAGCTTGGAAACTTGAGGATATATTCGTATCTGAAGATATAAGTGAAATCTCACAAAACATTAAGGAGCAAGTTGTGGATAAAATAAAAAATCTCCTTCGATTTCCATACAGTTGGACGAATCAAATGATGTCTCACAAAATATTTAGCTATTGCTGTTTTTGCAATATGTGCATGAGGAAAATATTAAGAATTTCTATTTTGTAAGCCTCCTAAAATTCAATACTATAGCTGAGGATGTGTTAGAAGCAGTTAATGATTTATTTTAAATGGTTTTGATTGAGGTAATTTAGGGGAATTACCACTCATAGTGCACCTACCTGTTAAGCTCACGATCAGGCTTCCAAGCTGTGATAAAACAGCGTGATCTATTGGAATTGGAGTTTACTGTTTCATTTGTAGAGAGGCATTGGCATCAAAAACACTTCCGGATCTTCAGAACACTATTTTCAAAGTTTTAATGAAAATAGTTAATTACGTTAAATCAGGAATGTCCAAACTGGGGTCGACTTAATGTTTTGATGCGCTCAACCGCTTATTTCCAGTTTTCTGGGTATAATGAGGTTTATGAAAACGAGTTTCGCGAGTTTGCTAAAACATATTTAGGACAACTGACAAATAAGAGCCACATTCTGAGTGCAGTCCTTTTTTATTTTTTTTAGAGAACACTTGATCCAAGAAACGAAAATTAAGAAATATCAACGAGGTTTGGATTAAAGACCTTTTTTTTCGCAGAACATTTGTTTTTAGACACAAAAATTAAGAAATATCAGCAAGACTCTGCCTAAAAAAATTTTTGCGGCCCATCGACCTTGGCTTGATTTAAAATTTGGTCCATATTGAAACAAGGTTGAACATCCCTGCGTTAAATCATTGGCATTAAACACCAGGCTGTATCGGAAAATATATCAGGATATAAACACAGACTTTGAGGTGTTGTTGTTTTATACTCCGGTAAGGTGATTGTCAACTGGACACATACTCAACAGAATTTTTGCTTAGAGAAGATTAATAAAATTTCTATAGGCCAAAGGAAAATATTATTTCAAAGATATTCTTGCTGAATCAAATTGAAACTTATCTCTATATTTATCTTCTTGATTCGCTGGAAAGTGACGGAGGCTCTGTACATAGGGCAAGGTTTCTCAAATTGTGTGCCGCGACACACTTATGCGTGAAAGGGATTGAAGTGTGTCGCAAAATTTTTGTGTTTTGACAGAAACCCATAGAGTCTTGGTCTACAGATAAAATGTGTTTTATGTAGTCTTAGTATAGCTAAAATTTTAAATACAAGGTGCTTCAGTAAAAATGTAAAAAGAAAGAGGCCTATTTGTATAAAGTTGTTTGTTTTCTGGACTTAAACAAACAATTTTATTCAGTAGTTTGGTATTCAAGAATAGCAAAATAAAGAATATAAGTGTAAGCAACAAAGTTGCTATCAAAACACTCTAAAACAGTGAGAAAATTTTATTAACAATCAACATTAGAAGCGTTTTGGAATTGTATACTAATTGCCTACCCAGATATATCATCATATGCAATCTGACAACGGGCGAGGATAGTTTTTTGTTCAATGCCACTAGATGGTAACAAAACGTGAGCCATCTCCGGTTTTACCCCAAGATAAGTAGGGGTGGACAGAATGGTAAAGGTCTATTGTTGTTATAGACTTTTATCTCACGATTGGCCTCTCAGTTATTTAAGTGAAAGGCTGCCATCACCATCTTAGTATGACTAAGTTTCAACCTTCAAGTCTGGAGATACGCTGAAAGTGTAGCTTCAGCGTATCTCGCTTAAAATGATAGTAATGATTTAAGTCTCTTCCAAGTCCTTCCAGTTTTCAGAAGAGTGGCTTGGCTTAAAGTCCCTTCCAAGTCCTTCCAGTTTCCAGAAGAGTGCAACAATACTAAATCATCAGCATAAGCAAACTGTCTGAAAATCATGAAAAGAAGATCGTACGTATAGATGTTAAATAGGAGGGGAGCCAAGAACGATTCCTGAGGAACGCCGTTTTTAAGACGGCATAGCCTGCTTTGCTTGCTGTCACCGGTAGTAAGGATGAAACTTCGATTTCGAACAAGCTCCATAATCATTCTGACCATGTTTTTATCCGGAAAAAGTCTCAGCAGCTTGCATGTAAGACCACGGTGCCAGACAGTGTCATAAGCAGCTGTCAGATTAACAAATACGGCACCGTCTTTCTTTTTAGCCTCAAAAGAATCCTCGATGTTCTGGGTTAGCAGAACAACTTGATCTACGATTGACTTCCCGCGTCGGAACGCAGCAATAGATCAATTAATGGCTTAACGCGGGCGTAGATAAGTCTCTCAAGAATCTTGTAGGTGATAGAGAGCAGAGATATCGGTCGGTAACTCTTTGGGTCCCCCACGGGCTTTATTGGCTTTAAGATTGCGACCAAAAGCGCTCTTCTCCAGATCTTGAAAATTTTTAGTCGACGCAAACAAAAAGAAAAGAAGTCACGTAACCAGGACTTCAAAGCAGCTTCATCATGGACTCTAAGCTGGGGAAAGATGGAATTAGTGACAATAAGGTCACATAAATAGCACACGACATCTGGTTGATTTAAAATTAGCATGTCCATAAATCGTTTTGCAGTGACTGTAAACTATCCAAACGCACATACGGTTGTATTAATAGAACCATAAATGACGCACAGTTTAGCATTGTCGTCCAACTCTACCTTTAAGGTAAGCGTCTGCAAAATCAATTTTTGAAAATGTTCTTCTTGGAAGTTTTTTATCAACAAGATTAAAGCAGGAATGAAATTCTAGTCAATTTTGAGGCCACAATTTAGCGTTTTAAAGTTTTATGACTAGTTCTTCTTATTCCGGTTGGCTTGCTTACTACTAGAGCTTAAAGAGTGATCCCAATCAGGTTAATCTATCTTTTTTATTACATTCAAATTAAATAGCCTGTAAAGCTTTTCTTTAAGCTTTTCTCTCAATGAGAAAAGAATTGGACTTGTTTTAAAAACATAGAAGATACATCTTCACGAAGACAAAGAAGTGCTTTGCATTCCTTAGTGCTCTTCCAAACACATTACTGATTTTTCCTTTAAGCGCAGACAACTTGTTGGAGATTTCTTTATTAAACATTGGACATTCGAGAGTGATTTTTCTTTGGAAATGATCTGAAGTGCCAAGATATCACAATGAGTGAAATCAAACCTGTTACTCCAATCAAACTCTAAAATGTTTGAACCTTTTTCGTTAATAACAAAGAAGATTTTGACGCACTTACGGTCGAACGTTAACTTAACACTGACCTTTGACACTCAATCCCTCCCAACATAAGCTTATAATGCTATTGATACAGGATTGCAATTTGGAGAGCCCAGCTGATGGTATTATCTAAACGTTTCTTACGTAAAAATAAAAGATCTATCCAGGAAACATTGGTTCAACGTGTTCCATGTGTAGAATATTTTTGTCGTTGACTTGGGCCTTAATCCAGATTTATTTATTAATCCGTTGATAAGAACCTTCAAAAAGAAGAAAGCTTTCTCTTTTCGAATATTGAAAGGATGAGCAATTTAAAACATTTTTTACAATGTTATCTGTTGCCGACACCGGGAAGGTGCCTGTCCAGATTTTACTTTTACACACATACTTTAACCCTTTATGGGACAATGGTACATATTTGTACCATAATTGTGATTTTAACGTAACAAAAGCACTTTTGTGAAGGCATTATAATTCTAATTTTTAGATATTTGTGACATCATTATTGAACCATTGTCATTTTATTTTAAAATCAAATTCTTATATCTCCTAAAGGGTTAAATGTCCTCTCTTTTTGCACTGTGGCAACTGTGATTTCCAAAGAGACAATTTGTTGGTCATGATCGGTTAAGCAGTCTTGGCATCGCTTCCATTCTGTGTTCAAAACATTCGAGACCCTGTTTTCTACAATTTGCGTTCATGTTATCAAAAGAAACGCTGCTTTTTCCGCTCCGTGCTTTATCAGTTGGACTGTTTTTTGGTATGATTCCGCTTTTGACAATGAATTATTAAAAATATATTTGTTTCTAGCAATGTTTGCTGGGTATTTCTTGATGCGGTGTATTTTTAATCATCATCTCTTATCTGGTCATTTGTATAATTCTGATGGTGACAAGCTTCCCTGTTGCATTCAAATAAACAGTGTATTGCTATTTTTTGGAGCCTTGCTACCGAGTCAGAATATGATTGTTCTGGCTGCATTTTACAATTGAAAAATGAATAACGAGCTGCGTATGTGAATAAATGTTGTCGTCGTCGTCGTCGTCGTCGTCGTTTGAAGAGGTATCCACTCCAGGTCAGACACAAACAGGACTGGGGCCGAGGGTTTATCCTTTTACTACCCCAGACTGCTGCTCTGCCTGGATCAGACGCTGGCAGTGATGTCATTAAGCCAGCATCGAGTTTCATCATCCAAAACCGTCAGACCTCGTGCTCCATGTGGTGCCCGATGTATAGAGCACGCTGTTAGTACATGGTCTGCGGTTTGCTCAGAGGCGCCACACTTGCAATTCGGTGAAGGAGTGAGACCCCATTTGTGCATGGACGAATGGAATCGCCCAACACCAGTCCACAGGCGGTTGAGCTTAACCCAAGCTGCTCGGTGTAAGCCCATCCCAACAGGCCTGGCACCGGTCCGGGGCACAAAAGAACGGAGCCTGGAAGCACCTTCACAGTACTCCGCGTTCCATTTAAGATTTGTCCATTCAGAGGCGCGGATGCCAAGTCTGGCAAGGTTGTCCAAAAGATTCCGCGCACCTGTCACAAACGGGCGTCTGGATCTTAGTCTCACTTGGCGAGTATCTGAGGACCCACTTAAAAGACCATGCAAAATATGATCGGGGTCCAGAGATCCACGGTAAGCCAAGCAGAGTGTTGCTCCCATTCGGCGAAGCTCAGCTGGCTGGATGCCTGAGAGTATAGGTAGGTGGTCCGTTGGAGTGGGACGCAGGCATCCAGTAACTATGCACAAGGCGTCATTCAAGACACTGTCAATGAGGCGAGTGTGAGCACTGCGACACCAGACTGGCGCACAGTACTCA
The DNA here is from genome assembly GCA_963680785.1 of Diplosoma virens. NCBI lineage: Eukaryota > Metazoa > Chordata > Ascidiacea > Aplousobranchia > Didemnidae > Diplosoma > Diplosoma virens. The sequence goes on from OY796880.1 coordinate 74,890,281, forward strand.
GCTGTTGAGTAGACTAGAGACAAGGTGGCTATGCGTAGTGTTTTAGCACCAGCACCCCATTCCAAGCCCACGAGTCGCCTCAGCAGTGTGACGCACGAGGATAGTTTTTTGCGCAATGCCACTAAATGGTGACGAAACGTGAGCGATCTGTGCAGTTTTACCCCAAGATAAGTAGGGGTTGAACAGAACGGTAAAAGTCCACCGTTGTTGTAGACCTTTAGCTCACGCTTGGCCTCTCGGTTGCTTAAGTGAAAGGCTGTCGTCACCGTCTTAGTGTGACTGAGCTTCAACCTCCAAGTCTGGAGATACGCTGACAGTGTAGACATGTCTTGGCTTAAAGTCCCCTCCAAGTCCTTCCAGTTTCCAGAAGAATGCAACAATGCTAGATCATCAGCATAAGCAAACTTTCTGGAAATCATGGAAGGAAGATCGTACGTATAGATGTTAAATAGGAGGGGAGCCAAGACCGATTCCTGAGGAACGCCGTTTTTAAGACGGTGTAGCCTGCTTTGCTTGCTGTCACCGGTAGTAAGGGTGAAACTTCGATTTCGAACAAGCTCCATGATCATTTTGACCATGTGCTTATCCGGAAAAAGTCTCAGCATCTTGTAGGTAAGGCCACGGTGCCAGACAGTGTCATAAGCAGCTGTCAGATTGACAAATACGGCACCGTCTTTCTTTTTAGCCTCAAAAGAATCCTCGATGTTTTGGGTTAGCAGAACAACTTGATCTACGGTTGACTTCCCGCGCCGGAACCCAGCCTGCTCTTTAGGGAGCAGCGGATCGATTAATGGTTCATCGCGGGCGTAGATAAGCCTATCGAGGATCTTGTAGGGGACACAGAGCAGAGATATCGGTCGATAACTCTTTGGGTCCCCAACGGGCTTTCCTGGTTTTGGGATCGCGACTACAAGCGCTCTTCTCCAGATCTTGGGAATTTTGAGTCGGCGCAAACAGGAAGAAATGAAGTCACATAACCAGGACTTCAAAGCAGCTCCGGCATGGAGTATAAGCTCGGGGCAGATGGAATCAGGTCCCGGAGCTTTACCTGGTTTTAAATGTTGAAGGGCAGCAGCAAATTCTCTCTGCGAGAAATTGTCAGAGATATTTACTGCGTCTGGTGTTGTGGCCCTCCAAAGGTCAGACACTTCTTGAAAGACAAGTCGAGATGACTTGCGATCAACAGCCTCGTATTTCCCATTTCTAACCAACTGAGATGCAATAGCATCGGCTGAAACGGGACAGTGACGAGGAGAGTGTCGTGACCTACCAGTAAGATTGTTCAAAATACTCCATGCTTTTCGACTAGAGTGTGAGAAGTCAATGCTCCGAACTGCTTCGGACCATCGATCCCTCCGCTTTCTGTCAAGCTTGGCAAGCAGAGCTGTAGCAGCCAAACTTGAGTCGTCTCCCTGAGGAGACTGCAGAAAGGTTTTATAGAGGGATTCACACTCTGCATCCCAACACAGAATGTAGGTATTTCGATACCCGCGTGGGATAGTCTTTTTAGCTGATTTCTTAATGGTGTTACAGAAGTCCTGGTAAGCCGCATCCACATCAAGTGTATCAGGCGGCTACAAAGTCTTTGCGAATTTATTCGTCAAGGCAATGTAGTGACTCCATTTGACCTTGCGGAAGTTCCATCGCTTAACAGGCATGCTTGGCACTGCCATAGCAAACCTTGGTGGTGTAATAAGCGAAGGTCGATGTTGTGACCTGGGGAACTTGTCAAGGACACGTCTATCCGGTAAGCGACTGTTTGGACCTACGCTGGCGAAAGCTAGATCTGGATTGGTACCAGTGTTCCAGCGGCCGGAATAAAAACTGGCAGCGTCCTTGTCATTATATAGGAGGGCAAGACAATTAACACTTGCCCATCCAGCCAAGCACTCACCGTCCGGACTGTTGTCGTCATAACCCCAGTCAGCATGACGACAGTTAAAATCGCCAGCGCACAGACAGGGGTGAGGAAACACTGGGAGATCCAGGGTTTGCAATCGTGTTGTTGGTGGTTTGTAGACGTTGACTATTTTATAACCATCAACGTCCACACACAACCACTCGATCTCCGATGTCGGTGGAGATTGGTCCAAAAGCGTGTATCTCAGTCGCTCGTGGACAAACGTGGCAAGACCATGCTTCCTGCTTAAAGAAGACCCAGCTAGTTGGTAGTTTGGTAGTACCAACTTCTCTGCATCAGTGCAGTGGGTCTCCTGCAATAGGATGACGAGTGCCTCAGACTGCATAGCGAGATGATGAAGAACGTTCATCTTGCTTGCAGTGAGGCCTTCGATGTTCAGCTGAAGAATAGTGGGTCTTCGGAACTTGTTGGCAATGTTCCCTGAAAAGGGCAGTTTTATCCTAGCGTTGCCCCCTCCTGAAAAGGACGTTTGCCGATTAGCAGACCCACACTGAACATCGGAATGGGTGGATACCCTTCCGTTTTGGTTTTTGGTAGGTTCGGTTTCGGTCTGTCATTTTAAAATCAATGAACAGACTTACTCACGGCCCAGGCTGCGTGAAAGCACCTACCATAAATGTTGTGAATTGGTTAGACAATTTCCCGACCAGATTATTAAATATTGTTTGGTTACTTGGGTTGATTTCGACAGATTTTGCAACAAGCCAAATATCTTTAAAATGAGAAAGGAAAGGAAAAGGCGCAAGTTTCTTGTCAGGATTAATTACATAATGCAACAAAAGGTGTTGCTGAAATCATTAGAATTTTGCCCTGAACTTTTTTATTTTTGTTAAAATACTCAAATCTGGGAGGTATACGTTCAGGCTGCTAAACAGAATTGGAATATCAAGAAAAGACAATTTCAACATGAACTGGTGCTGCTTTTTCATAGCTTACAACGTGTATCCATTTAAAAGAGCTAGTTACAAAACACCTAAACACAAAAGAGCTGGTACAAAATACCTAGTGCCACAAAAGAGGTAGTGCCACAAAATAGTTAGCCACGAAAGGACTAGACATAAAAGAGCTAGTACCAAAAAAGAGCTAAAATTCTAAAACGAAAAGTAAGGTTAAGGGTTAGGTTTAAAGTTAGGGTTTGGCTTAGGGTTTGGGTTAACCCTAAAAATTTAATGATAATTATTGTAGCTTTTTGAATACATAGCTCTTTTTTAACCAGCTATTTTATGGCATTAACTGTTTTTTGGTTCCAGCTCTTTATGTCTAGTCCTTTTATGACTAGCTATTTTGTAGCCCTAGCTCTTTTTTAGAACTAGCTCTTTTGTTTTATAATCTTTCTTTTTTTATCTTTATCTCAATATTTATCCTCTTGACTCGCAGGAAAGCAACGGAGGCGCTAATAGATAGGTAGGTAATTACCCGACCTGCTTTAGGAGATGCCAAGATATTGTTGTCTGCTTGTAATCTAATAGAGATATGACTGTAATTTAGAACTGCTTGCCAAAACCACCAAGCAGGGGAAAGTGCCGTAAAGTGTCCTTCCCAAGGACACAACAGAATGGCGCGAGTGGGTTTTGAAGCGAGACCATGTTGATCACGATCCCGGCGCTTTAACCACTCGACCGCGCTACCGACGTAATAATCCTTCCAACGTAGCGCCAATAGTTGGATCCCCTGACCCGAGAGTTGATTGAACAACACGATCGAAATAACATTCGATCCAACGGCATTTGATCGAAACGACATTTGATTAAAACGGCACTTGATCGAAACGACATTTGATGGAAACAACGCTTGATCGAAAGTACATTTAATCGAATTGACATTTGATCGAAATGACACTTGATCAAATAATGAAAGAGAAAATTTTCAACTTTGAATCTATTCTGTTTTTGTTAATTTTTTGTCCCAAAAACATAGTAATTTCTAAAAAAAAGTTTTAACTTTGAATCTGTCCCAGTTTTGTCAATTTTTGTCACAATTACTTAATAATAATCTCTAAAAAAATAGATTTTTCCTTTTAATCTGTCTCTGATTTCTGCAAAGAGTCTGCAGGAGAGGGAGATTGCACAATTCTCCCCCCCTCTAAATAACTGACTACAATATAAAAAGAATATAATATAAAAAGAATGCAAAAATCGCATCTACCAAAACATGACCATGACAAAAAATCTACTTGTTCCCCCCTAAAATTATTTTGCTCAGGAATCTTGTTAAGAAGCCCTTGCCTTGACATTGATAAGAAGTTATCAAAAATAAAGAACCATCTTCTTACTGATAGCCTCTGCTTTTTATGAATCTAATTTACAAAAAGAAATTGTTTAATTGCAGAAACACACAAAAGTAAATCTTTTTTTTTATCAACTGTCATTTCGATCAAGTGTCGTTTCGATCAGCTGTCGCTTTGATCAAACGTCGTTTCAATCAAATGTCGTTTCGATCAACTGTTGTTTTGATCAAATATCGTTTTTATCAAGTTTCAAGTTTCGTTTCGATTAAGTGTCGTTCGATCAAGTTTCGTTTCGATGAAGTGTCGTTCGATCAACTGTCGTAGCACCTTAGGATACATTTCTAAAAACAATATTTTTGGAAACAAGTTTTATGAGATTTTAATACGAAATTGTTTTGGCTTAAAATCTTGTATTTACTAAAGCACAATTACTATGCTGTCAACCGACAAGAGTTAATTCAACGACGTTCAAACTACAATATTGTTTACTGTTCTGCGTGAGTCACATTAAAAATTATTTAAACCATGATTTGTTGGACAATGTAAATAAGCGACTTATCATTGATTACTGTGAAAAACCGATTACAATATTAAGGTTCAAAACTAACAGAAATCAATAACAGAATTATTATGCTATTTTCTTGAACAAGATATTTTAAGATTTTTTTCTCTGCTTGGTGGTTCTAGCAAGCAGCTTTAGATTTTAGTCATATCTCTTTATAAAACTAAAAATTAAATGTAAAAAAATTGACAAGACAGCAATATCTTTGGCATCCTTGAAAATCAGTGGGGATAATCGCTTGATTACTTCTTAATATAACGTCTCTGATATTTTTCTGCAAGTTAGAAGAATAAGAATACTCACAAAAACGACAATTTTTAACCAATATTACTTGAAGTTATATAAATATATCAGCTAACTGTATCTTTTCATATTTATACAAAAAAATTACTTATATTAAGATTTTACTACCATAATAGTAATTATTTATCATTTTGAATTTTACGCAAAATGTTTATAATTTCAACCATCTTGTTTGTCCACTTTAACCGATGATAAAACTGAAAAGAAATTGCTTTTATTGTTACGCTCTTGTCACAGTTTAAATGTCATAATGGTGTCACACTTCATTCATAATTTTAATCATAACGATGTAGTGTATCCCCGTTAAAAGCAGTTCGTAGTTTTATCATAAGAGAATAAATGCGGCTCTTTGAGCGCTATCTGCGATATACGTCCAATTTGTTATATGGCTCGATACATGTATCTTTTTCTCTTTTTTCTCTTTGTATTGACGTAATATGTTTTTTTGATTAACGTCATTGTACTGGAAAATTCGCGTATATTCCACTTGATTCGCGTAACGAACTCTCCAGAGGTTTCTGGCTGAATCTTGAATTTACGAGAAAGTTTACGTCACGTGATTTTGTTTTCTATATAAAGCCGATGCGTAGCGAGAAATTATTATTATTATTATGATGATCATTATCGTTGTGAGGTAATTTGAAGTGACTTGAGTGGCGGCTCGAGCGAAGGTGATTTTGTTTGGCCACAGGAGGTGGACCGTTAGATTTTGTGTCGGTGGACAATTGTTGAATTTATTTTGTGCCAGTGGTTGGCAGTTTTGTTCTACAGAGGTAGAATTATTTTGTGTTGATCGAATCAAGTTATAGCGTTGAGTTCGCTTTGCAGTGTGGCAAAGCGTGGAATAGAATTTCGTCGGTCGTGATTTTGTAATACATTTGTTGTTATTAGAGACAGCGGTCTCTGTCTGTTGTGAAGAAAAGTCTTCGACAAAATCAATCCGAGCTTTCGTTAATTCGACTGTATAAAGCGTCAGGCTCATAGCAAAACTACTTCTTGAGCCGGAATAAAATAAAATTTAGACACAGCTTTGTTTCAGCGCAGGTATTCGGGTTACCTAGCTCAACTGGTCCTTTGGGATTCCCGAACAAAGTTTGTGACAAATGGTATCCGGATTATGTTAGAAATACTAAGATTTTAATAAACAAAGTAGGTGCAAGTACGATTAAATTATCAATCGTATTTGCATTAAGCGTTAAGAATTATTTTTTCAAAGTGAAAAAAACTTTACAAACTGTTTAACGAGTTTTATTATTTCATGTTGATTTAGATAAAATCGATCAACTTTAGTTTTAACACTATCGATGATAAAACAGCAGAACTTGTGTCAAACATTATCAAGGATCGAATCGAAACGATCAACCTGTCTGGTTGCAATTTAACAAATCGAGGAATCATAATAATTGCAGAAAAAACGACAAATTTTAAAAATCCTGTAAATATTTCTGTTTTCCTTATTACTGTTTAATTAGAATTGCGATATTTTTTTCGTAAAACAAAATTTCTTTAATTTATAAAAAAATTACGAAAGTTTGAATGTTTGTAATATTTTTAATGGTGATTATGACATAAACTGGTTTCTTATAATGTCAATAATTAAGTTAGTTATTCCTTGTTCCATTGTTACATTTATCTATTTGTCGAAATCAGCTAAAAACTTCGACTTAAAAATACAGTAGACCCCGCTTATTATGACCACTTTCTGTCCAGATCATTTTGGTCATAATATCCAATTGCATGGTCGTGATAATAGAAACTACTATAATCTTGATGGATACAACCAGGGGCAAAACAAGAATAAAATATAAATAAATTTTGTATTAAAATAAAGTTAAGTTATATTAAGTAACTTTTAATGTAAAAATTTGGTCATACTTGCTAAACATAAACGTGTTAAAATTTGGTCATACTTTGTCGGCAGCGTGGTCGAGTGGTTAAAGCACCGGACTGATGATCAGCATGGTCTAGGTTCAAAACCCACTTCACTTGCGCCATTCTGTTGTGTCCTTGGGAAAGACACTTTACGGCACTTTCCCCTGCTTGGTGGTCTTGACAAGCAGTTCTAAATTCCAATCATATCTCTACTAAATTACTAGCGGACAACAATATCTTGGCACCTCCGGAAGCAGGTCGGGGTAATTGCTTACCCTATGTATAGCGCCTCCGTCGCTTTCCTGCGAGTCAGGAGGATAAATATAGAGATAAAAAAAAAAAACAAATTCTTTTTTGCAAAAAGTTACAAAATTGACCACCAAAGTCTATAAAGAATTTAATATTGTTGTTTAATCGCATGCTTTGTATGTTTTGTCTCTGAAAAAGATTTTTGCGCCAGCGTAATACTTTGCTACCTTTTTCGATTTTGCGACACCCTCGGACCTGAGTGAAGATAATTTTTGTTCTTAACTAAATTTCCAACAATTTTCTTTACCTGAGTCATTATAACGTATTCCATAAAAGCCTCGAATTTACGTATATACTATCTCAAATTTATTTCATTGAAAAAACTGATTTATTAAGTTGGAAAACCACTTTTGTATATAAAAATTTTGTTATGATAATTTTAACAAAACATTAGTGCATTGCTTCGCAACGACAATTTGAAATAACTTTCTAAAACTCTTAAAGAAAATTTTAAATCTTAGTTTTAAAGAAGTTTTAAAAGTTTTAAAGAAAATTTAAAATTTAAGTTTTAGTGATTACTTAATTGTCTTCCAGGCTCGTTTCATACAACAGGCATGTCAAACTTGCGGGCGGCTAAGTCGGAAGAATTTTTTTAATTAGATGCTTAATTCGATATCATACAATAATTAATTCAAAACTAAATTTAATAATTAAAATGAAAAAATTTATCAGCAAGGGTTGATTATCGAACTGAAATCAGACAACCTCCTACGTGAAAACCTTATTTCGTTTTTCACGATGATTTCGACGTAAAATTTAAAAAAACAACCTGCTTCAACTAAGCAATTCAAAGAATCAATTCAAATAATTCAAAGATGAGCTTTTTTATTGACCTTCAGTTTCTTTTGTAACCAGATTTGGCCCGCGAACATTTTCAGCTAAAATTTAACTGATGCGGCTTGTATACCCTCGCGAGTTTGACATGCCTGTCGTACACAATATGCAAAACTTTAATAACTCACATGGAAAACAAATCATTCAAAACATAATACAAACGAATAAAATAATCTTTACTTTATTTATAAAAAGTTATATAACATTTCGAGATTTTTATGGAGTACGATATAATGCTTCAGGTAAAAGAAAGTGTTGGAAACTTAATTAAGAGCAAAAAGTTAAGAGCACTCTGGTCTAAGGGTGCCAAAAAATTGGGAGAGGTAGCAAAGTGTGTCGCGGGCGCAAAAAGTTTGAGAACCACTAGGTTAATTAATTTCAAAAAAGTAAACAATAATGTAATTATGTGTTTAAGGCAAATAGCCATATAAAAGTTTAAATATTTTTTTCGGAGACGAAATATTCAAAACCAGCAATTAAACTTGAACAATATTGACATTTCGAGCCGTCTCGTGGTCGTATATGCTGGAGATTTCTATTTTAATCGGGATCAACCTTGATGATAACAAGAATGATCTTATATTAGAATTTGTCCACAAATGCTTTTCTTAAAAAATAGAACAAAAATTATTCACGTAAACTAAGTTTGGAACTCACGGTCTTCTATTTGCATGCTAGAAAATTCACCCGCCCATATCAAAATTAAAACAGTTATTTATCTGATAAATTTAAGCTTAATTTTTAAGTTGAACAGTGACAATATTTCAATACAAATAACTTCGACTATAAATGCAGTCTAAAGTATCACGGAAATTAATTACAAAGACATTGCGACGTTCTTGTCACAGTTGAGACGTCATAATGGTATCCGAGTTGTGTTAAAAATGTTCCGTTGTCGTCGTCGTCGTTTGAAGGGTATCCAATCCAGGTCAGACACAAACAGGACTGGGGCCGAGGGTTTATCCTTTTACTACTCCAGACTGCTGCGCTGCCTGAATCAGATGCTGGCAGTGGTGTTATTAAGCCACAATAGAGTTTCATCATCCAAAACCGTCAGACCTCGTACTCCATGTGATGCCCGATGTATAGGGCACGCTATTAGAACATGATCTGCAGTTTGCTCAGAGGCGCCACACTCGCAATTCGGTGAAGGAGTGAGACCCCATTTGTGCATGGACGAATGGAATCGCCCAACACCAGTCCGCAGGCGGTTGAGCTTAACCCAAGCTGCTCGGTGTAAGTCCATCCCAATAGGCCTGGCACCAGTTCGGGCACAAAAGCACGGAGCCTGGAAGCAATTTCACAATATTCCGTTTTCCATTTGTGATTTGTCCATTCAGAAGCGCGGGTGCCAAGTATGGCAAGGTTGTCTAAAAGATTCCGCGCAGCTGGCACAAACGGGCGTCTGGATCTTAGTCTCACTTGGCAAGTATCTGAGGACCCACTTAAAAGACCATACAAGATATGATCGGGGTCCAGAGATCCATGGTAAGCCAAAAATGTTAATAAATACTAAGATGTTAATAAACAAAGTTGGTGCTTAACCAAGATAATTAAATTGTTTATATTAAAAAATTATTGGTAAATTTGAGAAAAGTTTAATTTTAAAATTTAAACCTAAAGAAAGATCAAGTTTTTTTTTATTTTTTATTTTTTTGATTTGTCAACAAAGCAGAAGTTTGGTTCTCATACTATAAATAAACCTGATAAACACATATTTTTGGCTTTATTGCTTTTGAAACAATTAATCAATTGAGTTTTTTTTTTCTTGATGAATAATTGCTGCAAAAACTTAATACCGATGTCAATTAGTTTTAACATTTAATTCTAAGAAGTGATGAAACTGAAAATAATAGTATCTTTTTATGTACCTGTAAAGCTTCATATGATATAGTTACACCCGCATATAAGACTTTTTTAAATACTTGTGGATAGGACAAAAAGAAGAAAAATCCTAGTTGTTTATATTTACATTTTATGAGTGGAAGTCAAAAATTTTGCTACTAAATTTAGAAAAATTTATTTAAATCATTTAAATACAAATTTAAATTGTTATTTTTCTACATACCTTTCGTCTAAGTCTATGCACTTCTCAAGACGATGTTTCCAGCACTTTAAGCTTTTTCTAAAAAATTTTGGAGGCTTTGACTGAAACCAGATCAAAGTAGTCTTCTTACTATCATCAATAGTGAGAAATCGTGTTCTTTGAGGGGCCCTTTCAGCTGGATAAATTAAAAAAAATCGAATGGGCAAGATCAGGGCTGTTGGTGGGTGTGGTAAAATTTCCCAGCAAAATCCTCTTAAGACAGCCCTTGCATATCTTGAAGAGAGAGCGGGTGCATTGTCATGATGGAACAAGATGCTCCTGTGCAACTCTCTTGACCTTTTTTTGATCACAGCAGCTTTGAACTTTCTCAAAATACCTTTATCATAAATTCCCAGTTGGTAGGTGCTTTATCGCAGTTTGGGCCGTGAGAAAATCTGTTCATTGCTGTTAAAAATGACAGACCGAAACAAAACCTGTTAAAAAGGAAGGATATTTACCCATTCCAATGTTTAGTGTGGGTCTGCTAGTCGGCAAACGTCCTTTTTAAGACGGGGCAATGCCAGCATAAAGCTGCCCTTTTCAGGGAACATTGCCAACAAGTTCCGACGACCCACTATTCTTCAGCTGAACATCAAAGGCCTCACTAAGCAAGATGAACGTTCTTTATCACTTCACTATGCAGTCTGAGGCACTCGTCATCCTACTGCAGGAGACCCACTGCATTAATGCAGAGAAGTTGGAACTTTCAAACTACCAACTAGCTGGGTATTCTTTAAGCAGAAAGCATGACCTTGCTACGTTTGTCCACGAGCGCCTGATATACACACGTTTGGACCAATCTTTACCGACATCGAAGATCGAGTGGTTGTGTGTGGACGTTGATGGCTATAAAATAGTCAACGTCTACGAACCACCAACAACGCGATTGTAATCCCTGGATCTCCCAGTGTTTCCTCACCCCTGTCTTTAAGCTATTGATTTTTACTGTCGTCATGCTCACTGGGGTTATGATGGTAACAGCCTGGACGGTGAGTGCTTGGCTGGCTGGGCAAGTATTAATTGTCTTGCCCTCCTATATAATGACAAGGACGCTGCCAGTTTTTATTCCGGCCGCTGGAACACTGACACCAATCCGGATCTAGCTTTCGCTAGCGTAGATCCAAACAATCGCTTATCGGATAGACGTGTTCTTGAATAGTTCCCTAGGTCACAACATCGACGTTGGCTTATTACACGACCAAGATTTGCTATGGCATTGCCAAGCATGCCTGTTAAGCATTGGAAATTCCACAAGGCCAAATGGGATCACTACATTGCTTTGACAAATACATTCGCAAAGACTTTGTTGCCGCCTGATACACTTGATGTGGATGCGGCTTACCAGGACTTCTGTAACACCATTAAGAAAGCAGACAAAAAGACTATCCCACGCGGGTATCGAAATAACTATATTCCGTTTTGGGATGCAGAGTGTGAATCCCTCTATAAAACTTTCCTGAAGTCTCCTCAGGGAGACGACTCAAGTTTGGCTGCTATAGCTCTGCTTGCCAAGCTTGACAAAAAGAGGAGGGATTGATAGTCTGAGGCAGTTCGGAACATTGACTTCTCACACTCTAGTCGAAAAGCATGGAGTATTTTAAACAACTTTACTGTTAGGTCACGACACTCTCTTCGTCACTGTTCCGTTTCATCCAATGCTATTGCATCTCAGCTGGTTAGAAATGGGAAATACGAGGCTGTTGATCGCAAGTCATCTCGACTTGTCTCTCAAGAAGTGTCCGACCTTTGGAGGGCCACAACCCCAGACGCAGTAAATATCTTTGGCACTTTTTCACAGAGAGAATTTGCTGCTTCCCTCCACCATTTAAAACCAGGTAAAGCTCCGGGACCTGATTCCATCTGCCCAAAGCTTATATGCTGGTTTGAAGTTGCTGCATTGAAGTTGAAATTGCTACTTTGAAGTTACTTTGAAGTTCTGGTCACGTGAATTCCTCTCTTCCTGTTTGTGCCGACTAAAAATTGCCAAGATCTGGAAAAAAGCACTTGTAGTCGCGATCCAAAAACCAACGAAGCCCATGGGGGACCCAAAGAGTTATGGACCGATATCTCTGCTCTGTATCCCCTACAAGATCCTCGAGAGGCCTATTTACGCTCGCGTTGAGCCATTAGTTGATCAACTGCTCCCTAAACAGTAGGCTGGTTTCCGACGTGAGAAGTTAGATTAAGTCGTTCTGCTAACCTAGAACATCCAGGATTCTTTTGAGGCTAAAATAAAGGCCAGTGCCGTATTTGTCAATCTGACAGCTGCTTATGACACTGTCTGGCACCGTGGTCTTACCTGCAAGCTGCTGAGACTTTTTCCTTATAAAAACATAGTCAAAAAGATAAAAACATGATCAAAACGAAATCGACGTTTCACCCTTACGACCGGTGACAGCAAGCAAAGCAGGCTACACCAGGGCAAGCAGGCTAGGCTTAAAAACGGCGTTCCTCAGGGATCGGTCTTGGTCCCCTCCTATTTAACATCTATACGTACAATCTTCCTTCAATGATTTTCAGAAATTTTGCTTATGCTGATGATTTAGCATTGTTGCACTCTTCTGGAAACTGGAAGGACTTGGAGGGGACTTTAAGCCAAGACATGTCTACACTTTCAGCATATCTCCGGACTTGGAGGTTGAAACTCAGTCACACTAAGACGGTGATGGCAGCCTTTTATAGCAGCCTTTTATAAGATGACGACAGCAGCATAGGATGACAGCAGCCTTTTATAACCGAGAGGCCAAACGTGAGCTAAAGGTCTACAACAACGGTAGACTTTTAGCATTCTGTCCAACCCCTACTTATCTTGGGGTAAAACTGGACAGATCGCTCACGTTTCATCACCATCTAGTAGCATTGCGCAAAAAACTATCCTCGCGCGTCACACTGCTGAGGCGACTCGTGGGCTAGGGATGGGGTGCTGGTGCTAAAACACTACGCATAGGCACCTTATCTCTAGTCTACTCAACAGCTGAGTACTGTGCACCCGTCTGGTGTTGCAGTGCTCACATTCGTCTCATCGATAGTGTCTTGAACAACGCCTTGTGCATAGTTACTAAATGCCTGCGTCCCACTCCAACGGACCACCTACCTGTACTCTCAGGTATGCAGCCAGCGGAGCTTCCCCGAATGGGGGCGACACTTTCCTTGGCTCACGGTGGATCTCTGAACCCCGATCATATCTTGTATGGTCTTTTAAGTGGGTCCTCAGATACTCGCCAAGTGAGACTAAGATCCAGACGCCGTTTGTGCCAGCTGCGCGGAATCTTTTAGACAACCTTGCCAGACTTGGCATCCGCGCTTTTGAATGGACAAATCACAAATGGAAAACGGAGTATTGTGAAATTGCTTTCAGGCTCCGTGCTTTTGTGCCCGAGACCGGTGCCAGGCCTATTGGGATGGACTTACACCGAGCAGCTTGGGTTAAGCTCAACCGCCTGTGGACTGGTGTTGGGCGATTCCATTCGACAATGCACAAATGGGGTCTTGCTTCTTCATCGAATTGCGAGTGTGGCGCCTCTGAGCAAACTTAAATTATTATTTAATTATTAAGCTTATTTGTATTAAGCGTTTAGAATTAATTTTTTTAAGCTTCAAAAAGTCTTATAAAATGTTTAACAAATTCTATTATTTACAATTCAAATTCCAATTTTCTAAAATATTTTTTGTTGAATTAGATAAAATCGATCGATCTCAGTAAAAACAATATCGATGATAAAACTGCAGAACTGGTGTCAAACATTATCAAGGATGGAATCGAAGACCTCAACCTGTCTGGTTGCAAATTAACATATCGAGGAATCAGACCAATAACAGATAAAATCGAAAAATTTGAAAATTCTGTAAATATCTTTATTTTCTATGTAATTGTATAATAAAATTTTTTCGTAAAATAAAAATTCTTTATTTTATAAAAAAATGACAAAAATTTTAATTGTCTTATTATTAATCTTGATTGTGATTTTGATATTGAATGGAATCTCATGGTGTAAATAATAAAGTTGAATGTTTTTGGTCTCATAGTTAAATTTATCTATTGGCCGAATTTAGGTATAAAATTTGTTTCAAAAATAGAGCGAATCCCGCTTATTATGACCATTTCCTGTCCAGATCATCTTGGTCATAATATCCGATTGCTTGGTCGAAATAATAAAAACTACTATAATCACAACATGATCGATACAACCACGTACAAAATAATAATAAAATATAAATATATTATGTATGTACGTAAAGTTAAATTATATGGAGTAATTTTTGTGCCAAAAATTTTGTCCTAATTTGCTGAACAAATTCTCTTTGCACAAAGTTAGAAATTGGACAAGTAAAATTATCAAAGTTTTTTTATTGAAAAGCCGATTTATTAAATTGGTCAACCATCACTGTCATGGCAGCATTCGTAAGTCAAGACATGACTACATTTACAGCGTATCTCCAGACTTAGAGGTTAAAACTCAGTCACACTGAAACGGTAACGGCAGCCTTTAATTTAAATATTTGAGAGGCCAAACGTAAGCTAAAAGTCCCCAAAAACAACATAGTGCTTAGGCAACTTGTAGGCTCAGCATACTACTTAGGCAGTTGTGTATTGCCCGCCAGTTTGGTGTCGCAGCGTTCACATTCGCCTCATAGAGAATGTTTTAAATGAAGCCTTGCGCAAAGTTAGAGGATGCCTGCGTCCCACTCCAACGGACCACCTATCCATACGTTCAGGCATCCAGCTAACTGAGCTTTGCCGACTAGGAGCGACAACTTCCTTGGTTAACCGTGGATCTCTGGATGCTGATCATATCCTGCATGGTTTTTTAAGTGGGTCTTCAGATGCTCTCCAAGAGAGATTAAGATCTAAACGCCCTTTTGTAACCTTTGGTACAACCTATTAAACAACCTTGCCGGACCAAGCATCCTCGCTTCTCAGTGGACGAATTACAGAACGCGGACAGCTGTAAAAATTACTCATAACCAGTGCCACGCCTGTTGAATTGAGCTTGCTCCAAACAGCTCGAGTTAACCTCAATTGCCTGCAGACTAGTGTTGGGCGATTCCATTTGTCCATGCACAAATGGGGTCTCGCTCTTTCACAGAATTGCGAGTGCGGCATCCCTGAATAAATCGCAGTTTACGTCCGAATATTGTGCCCCATACATCGGGCACCACAAAAAGCACAAGGTTTGATAGCGTTTGATAACAAAACCCGATTTTGGCACCATGACTAGCCGCATCTGATCTGGGAAGTACAGAGCTTGGGGTATTTAAGAAATAAACCCTCAAACCTACTTCTGTTTATTACTCATCTGGAGATAATGCCCATCAAAACGATAACGATTCCATGGCTCAGAAACGCGATCCGGTTCTTGAGTTATTTTCATCTTCAATTACAAATTTGTGATCTTTGAATTGTTAAAGCGATAAAAAAAATTGATCTATTGGAAGAACAAATTACCAAAACCAAAAAACTGGTTGTTATATTTGATTTCTGGTCAAGTAAACAGAGAATTTATCAAGGCAAAACTTAGACCGAACCAAATCGACCACATAAAGCCAGTGGTCAAATAATTAAATTCCACCGTCTCGGAAAACAAATACATAAACTAAAGGTTTAAGCTGCAATCAAAATAATGGAAGATGAAACTTGTTTAGTAGTTTTTTGTTAGACAACAATGAAGACGGTTTTGTTTCTAAAGCAGTGTTTTCAACCAAATGTGTAGTGCACCACAAAGTGTACCAGAGTTCCTTAATAGTGAAATATCTTGATGAAGTGTACAGACGTGGACTAAATCTTTGATGATTTTTTCCAGTTTAGTCTGACTATTGGATGCCTCTTATACGAGCATTTTTTGTAATTTAATCTTTTGTCACAATAAAAAAAATTATAGTTAAAATGAAAACTGTTTTTTTCGCTTGCAAAGTTTTGCCCATTGTAGGCCAATTGTAAATTTATCGCAGTCCGTAATCTATTTAGTAATCAAAGTGAAAACTTTTTTTGTCTTCATTTTCGTGACGGCTAGATTTTAGCTTCAAATTACAAATGTCTTTAATTCAGTTATATATTTTGTTCTTTTTAAACATTATTTTGAACTAGAGTGTACTGAACAGACATTTTAATTATTCAAAAGTGTGTGCCGTTGCCAAAAACGTTCAAAAGCACTATTGTAAAGCAACCGCTATGCCAATACCACGACATGCTTTGGAAATATTAAAATATTGATGTCAGGCTAATTCATTGTTTCTCAAACCGTTTGCCGCGCCATACTCGGTGCCCAGAGAAATATCCAAGTGTGACGCAAAACTTTTAAAAAACCATTGGTCCATTGCTCCGCAACGGCAATGCAAACATACTCCTTGAAAGCTTTAAATAAAGTTTCAAATTTTAAAACGCTTCGGGGCACACGCTGGTCACTACTCAAACGTTTTAAACTGTTTTGAAACGGCAAAATAAAAATACTCTACAAGAGATGAAAATTACGCTTTTTTGAAGCAGCGACCAAAAAGCTCTAGAATTTTATTGTAATTCCCGTTGCGTAAATTTTTAATGATCACTTAATTGTCTTCCAGGCTCGTTTCATACAACAGGCATGTCAAACTTGCGGGCTGCTAAGTTTTCTGAAGAATTTTTTTAATTAGATGCTTAATTCGATATCATACAATAATTAATTCAAAACTAAATTTAATAATTAAAATGAAAAAATTTATCAGCAAGGGTTGATTATCGAACTGAAATCAGACAACCTCCTACGTGAAAACCTTATTTCGTTTTTCACAATGATTTCGACGTAAAATTTAAAAAAACAAGCTTCAACTAAGCAATTCAAAGAATCAATTCAAATAATTCAAAGATGAGCTTTTTTATTGACCTTCACATCTATTGCGGCCCGCGTACATTTTCAGCTAAAATTTTTCTGATGAGGCTCGCATACCCTCGCGAGTTTGACATGCCTGTCGTACACAATATGCAAAACTTTAATAACTCACATGAAAAACAAATCATTCAAAACATAATACAAACCAATAAAATAGTTTTTTCTTTATTTATAGAAAGTTACATAACATTTCGAGATTTTTATGGAGTACGATATAATGCTTCAGGTAAAAGAAAGTGTTGGAAACTTAATTAAGAGCAAAAAGTTAAGAGCACTCTGGTCTAAGGGTGCCAAAAAATTGGGAGAGGTAGCAAAGTGTGTCGCGGGCGCAAAAAGTTTGAGAACCACTAGGTTAATTAATTTCAAAAAAGTAAACAATAATGTAATTATGTGTTTAAGGCAAATAGCCATATAAAAGTTTAAATATTTTTTTCGGAGACGAAATATTCAAAACCAGCAATTGAACATGAATAATATTGACATTTCGAGCCGTCTGGTGATTGTATATGCTGGAGATTTCTATTTTAATCGGGGTCAACCTTGTTGGTAACCAGAATGATCTTATATGAAAAATTTTTTCACAAATACTTTTAAAAATAGAACAAAAATTATTCACGTAAACTAAGTTTGGAACTCACGGTCTTCTATTTGCATGCTAGAAAATTCACCCGCCCATATCAAAATTAAAACAGTTATTTATCTGATAAATTCAAGCTTAAGTTTTAAGTTGAACAGTGAAAATATTTCAATACAAATAACTTCGACTATAAATGCAGTCTGAAGTATGTTAATGTTTGTTAATGTTAGTATTTTAATGTTTGTGCAAAAAAATAAATAATGCTGAATCCATTTTTGTTGCTTCTTACAATTATAGTAAAAATCATTGCTTAATTTGAGTTGCTGCAAAAGCTTTATACCGATGTCAATTAGTTTTAATATTTAATTTTAGAAACTGATGAAAGTATTTTTTTATATACCAGTAAAGCATCATATGCTATAGTTACACCCGCATACAATATTTTTTAAATAATCATAGATAGGAAAAAAAGGAAAAAACATCAAGTTGTTTATACTTACATTTTATCGCCATAATATCAGCTGTTTATCATATTCTATTGGATATAAAGTGTTCATAATTACAATCAATATGCTGATCTACTTTAACCGATAATAAAACTAAAAACAAATTACTTTTAATCTTTGAGAATCGATTTTATTGTGGATTTATTTATATATGTGTTTCAATTAAATTATTATTTAATTATCAATCTTATTTTTATTAAGCGTTAAGAATTAATTTTTTTAAGCTTCAAAAAGTCTTATAAAATTTTTAACGAATTTTATTATTTACAATTGAAATTCTAATTTCAAAAATATATTTTGTTGATTTAGATAAAATCGATTGATCTCAGTTTTAATTATATCGGTTATGCAACTGCAGAACTTGTGTCAAATATTATCAAGGATGGAATCAAAGATCTCAACCTGTCTGGGTGCAACTTAACACATCGAGCAATCACACCAATAAGAAATAAAATCGAAAAACTTGAAAATCCTGTAAATATCTTTATTTACTATATTTATTGTTTAATAAGATTTTTTTGTAAGATGAAAATTCTTTACTTTATAAAAAAATTACGAAAATTTTAATGATCATATTATTCGTCGTCATATCGTCATATCGAAATCGAAGTTTCACCCTTACCACCGGTGACAGCAAGCAAAGCAGGCTATGTCGTCTTAAAAATGGTGTTCCTCAGAGATCGGTCTTGGCTCCCCTCCTATTTAACATCTATACGTACGATCTTCCTTCCGTAATTTCCAGAAAGTTTTCTTATGCTGATGATTTAGCATTGTTGCACTCTTTTGAAAACTGGAAGGACTTGGAGGGAACTTTAAGC
Source organism: Diplosoma virens (assembly GCA_963680785.1). Lineage (NCBI taxonomy): Eukaryota > Metazoa > Chordata > Ascidiacea > Aplousobranchia > Didemnidae > Diplosoma > Diplosoma virens. The sequence goes on from OY796880.1 coordinate 74,909,159, forward strand.
CAAGAAATGTCTACACTTTCAGCGTATCTCCAGACATGGAGGTTGAAACTCAGTCGCACTAAGACGGTGACGGCCGCCTTTCACTTAAATAACCGAGAGGCCAAACGTGAGCTAAAGGTCTACAACAACGGTAGACTTTTATTGTTCTGTCCAACCCCTACTAATCTTGGGGTAAAACTGGACAGATCGCTCACGTTTCGTCACCACTTAGCCCTTTCAGGACCACAAGAAATCTAATAAATTTTTTTGAGTAAAACACCAATAACGAGTCTTATACTTTGTTTTCAAGTACTAAAAAATTTAGTTTGTGTGTTTTTTTTGTTTACTTTTTATAATATAACCTGTAACATATATGTTACATTGGTCCTTTAAGGGTAAAAAATTTGCTTGAATTTGAAAATTCCTAAGAAGCTCGTTTTTATGTTTTTCAACTAATGCCTTTATGTTATAAATTGAAACAAAGCACTAAACAATACATTTATTGAATAATAAAGAATAAATAAGCATTTACAACGAATCATGATATGTTTGAAAGCAGTTTCGACTGTTTACAAATCAAAGATGAATATTGCACTCAACACACTTGTTGAAAGTCAAGTTGCTAGTTTTGTTTTTGGTGCACAGCTTGCATCTCTGCCGTTTGGTTGCTTTTAACAATAGTGTGGTGAACAACGACTTTGAATTGCTTTCAGTCTTTTTGCAGTCTCAATTGGGGCTGCGAAAAACGATCGCTTTCTATTAGTAAAAGTCCCAACCAACGAACGAGCAATAATTGCCGGTAAGATTAGCATAAAAAAATTAAACAAAGTCCATAACATTTAGTAAAAGTTTCAAAACAATTACTAAATGTTATGGACTTTGTTTAATTTTTTTATGTTGCTATTATGCTGGTTTGCAAAAATTTTATCTAATATTTTTTGTAGTGCATGAATTCTGTTGTAAATGTTTTTTTTTTTTTTTTGTTGTTTATAATTGTTATATTATTAATATATGTTTTTCCATCAACTTTGACTAGCATAATAGTTTTTTTTTTTTTTTCTTTTTATGTTATGTTATCTCTTTTATCGTTAATATTTGTTTATTATTAGCTGTATAATTCCGTAATGTTTTTTGTATATACTTTCTGCAATATTTACTATTCTATTATAGTCACCAGTTGCATTTAGAAAAGGTTTCCGGACCTGGTGAGGTTTCTTTTTTGGGTGGTTTTTCTTTACTCACCTTGCTCAGTTGAGCTAAATTCCCATCTTGGCTAGCTGTGCCACCCATCATCATTACGCAGCCTAGTCATGCACTGGTTATTTAATCGTTCAGTTTGTTTCATAATATTATTGTTACGTATTTATTTATTTATTTTGTTTTTTTTCTTTTTTCACTTCTTATGTCTTTATATGATTAAGGTGTTGCAGCCATGCTTTATACTATCTTGTACTTTTACTTTTTTTATCATATGCATGTTTTAACGTCTGACGTTGTGCTGCTTCTTCCTTTTCTTGATCTTTTTAATGTTTATAATTTTTGTGTTAAACTGTTTAATAATGATCGAGAATAAAAACACTGAATGAAAAAAAGAATGAAAGATTTCAAATCAAGCTTTTCTTTGTTCCCTTCATTAAGTTTTTCATAAACGACGTATGCGTTGTTTATAGAAATGTCAATCAAATCATATATGATTCGGAGATAGTACTTGTGGTGAGATTTGCGGCTAAACTGATAGGTGACCTTTTTCTGATCCATAATATCGACACCACCTATGTATTCATTGTAGCTTTTGACTAATAATGGGCAAACAACTCTATCACTTTCCTTTGATCCCCTTTTTCGTCTCTTTATGGTTTGCAAGGGATATGCGGATAAACAGTTAGACAACATATACACAGCTTTGTTGTCCATCCACTTGACAAAATTTACTCCATTTGCTTCAAAAGCTATAACATCACCTTTTTTCATTTTTGCATCATCTGGTAATTTGTCTTTTGGCAAGTGTTTCCAATTTGTTCGAACAGTGCCAACACTATATATATTTTTACTCAACAATTCAACTTGTAAAGCTGGTGAGTTAAAAAAATTATCAATGTATACTTTGCAAAACAAATTTTCAAGCTCTTTAGTAAGATGAAGCACAACACCTTCACCTAAGCCTTTTCCAACTTCATTTGTTTTTTTTTCCTAAATATAGATCGAACTGAAATAAGTATCCTGTTTTTGAATCACATCTGCACCACATTTTGTATCCCCACTTGATTGGCTTTCCTTTAACATATTGACGAAGAATGTTGTGATCTTTAAACTTGACCATATGTTCGTCAATGGATTGGCATTTAGTAGGGGCCATTGCTGTAATAAAAGCAGAATTGAAATGCTCTAATACAGGTCGAATCTTGAAAGCTCTATTATGTAAAAAATGTGTAGCTGGAAGCAATAAATTGTTGTCATTAAAATGAAGTAACGATCGAATCTCCTCAAAATGCTTCCAGGTTATTACATTGGCTATAAAAGGTACTCCTAAATCAGGTTCAGATGACCAGTAGTCACGAACACTTGGCAAAACATGGTACCGCATTACCACAGTCATGCCAAAAAAAGCTTTCATTTCATCCAATTCAATTTCAAATACATGACCTTGTTGCTGACTATACAAAATTGTTTAAGGAATCATTATATCTATTAAAAATTGATCAAATTTGCTTACTTTTTTAAAAATTTCAAATGGAGTTGATGTTTTTTCAAGTGGCAACAAAATTTGACCATATTCAAACTCAATATTATTATTCAAGATAGTACTAGAAACCTCAGAGACAGGATCTATCTTCTTCCACCAGTACTTAATGTTAAAATCATAAGAATAAAACTCGCACTGAAATTGAAAAAGTTAATTAACTGCATAGAAGTCTTTTTTGAAACCTGTTAATTAATTCTATTGTTTGCGTTCATTGCTTTATAGGTAGATCACGTGCAGCGATCTTAATGAAATCTGATTGGCTCACTTACACGTGGCGAGCACACTATAAATTGAGATGTTGGTAAATTTAATTCCTCTTTCAGTCGTTGGTGATCAAGTGGTTTGGTGGTTGAGTTTGTAGAGTGAGTTTGTAGATCGCAAGCGAAACTTGGGTAACTTTCGTTTTGCGATTGCATCGTTGGCTGCATCGTTGGCTGCATCGTTGGGAGCACGTTGGCGGCACGTTGGTTGTATAGTTAACTGCATTGTTTAAGTAGTATTGTCGAGAAAATAATTGTGGTCGTTGGCTTGTGGAAGCCTGTTATACCTTCATATCGAAATCTCAACTTTAATAAATGTTATAAAGCTATAAGACGTGTGGGAAAGCCAGCGGTGTGATTGGGGAAGGCTCGGATAGCTTCCCTATAGTTTGAAGAATTTGGAGCTAAGAAGAGAGGGATTCGCTGTGCGGTCTACAGTAAACTTTAAAATTAACACTTAATTTCTTTACTTAATTTTGCATTAATATACAAGTTTTGCTTATTTGTCTGCAAATCAGAGGCTGTAGTAGAACTAGAAGTTGAGTATTGAATTGGTGGTTCAATGACAACTTCTAAAGGTTCCAAGTCAGCAGCATGCACATTGTGTGCAATATGATCTATATCATTTTCTAAAAAGCCCAAGTCTTCTTCATCTAACTGTAATGTATCTTCAGTATCACTGTTATCACAAAACAGCAGATTTTGAATTTTATCATCATCAACTTGAAATAATTTTTGTCTTGATCTGGATGCCATGAAAAACTTCAAAATATAGAAAAATAGTACACTGTTTATTATATAGTCTACTGTACATAAACAATGTAATAAAAGTAAACTTTCCAAAAATTATAGAATACTATTTATTAGCTGACTATAAAGATTACTTCTTTTTCTCATATCATGTAGTAATCATTTACTGCATTCAATGTTTCAAGTAAGTTAGTGAAAACTTACCCATTTTTTTCTGCACCAAATAAATTTTTCCTCACTCACATGAACAACTAGGTAAGCTTACACTCACTCACGTAAAACATTATATTATCATGCACTTGGTGAAAAAGTAAAGGCAAAAATGTAGCAAACTAAATTTTCTATTACAAGAAAATTCAATTATTGTATTTAAAAAAATCCTAAGTTAAAATTTTATCTGCTGCAGCATATCTTACTATCACCTTAGAATCATACTTTGATTTTATGATTATTATAGCAGATCTTATAATATCAGTATGTTGGCTAATATAAAATTTGCAATTGGAAGAAAACAAATAAGTAAAAATGCTTTTATTACATAAAATAGCTAACAATTACAATGATTAAATATATTTTATTATATTTTTATCTTTTTTTCATTTGCATGAACATGACTCATAAATTTACCACAAAGGACCAATGTAACAAATATGTTACATCAAAGTTAATCAAAAATTTTACAATATAAAAAAGAAAACAAAATAATGATTTTTATTTACAATTTTAGTTATGACTGTAAAAAATAAATAAACAGCCCTCATGAACAAAATAAATGCTTTATTGAGGATTAATGCTGACCACAAAATTCAATAGATGTTTGCAATTTTACATGCTCCCAATTTTTTTTCTTTTTCAGCTACGTTGCCAGGGAAAGTTATTTTTTGACTAACAGTCTCTAAACTAGTTTACTATAAAAAAAAAGGTTTAAAGTATTTCAAGCACGAGGTTGAAAATACCAAAAACACTTATGTAACATATGTGTTACATAGGTCCTGAAAAGGTTAGTGGCATTGCGCAAAAAACTATCCTCGCGCGTCACTCTGCTGAGGCGACTCGTGGGCTCGGGATGGAGTGATAGTGCCACCTTATCTCTAGTCTACTCAGAAGCTGAGTACTGTGCACCAGTCTGGTGTCGCAGTGCTCACACTTGCCTCACTGACAGTGTCTTGAACAACGCCTTGTGCATAGTTACTGGATGCCTGCGTCCCACTACAACAGACCACCTACCTGTACTCTCAGATATCCAGCCAGCTGAGCTTCCCCGAATGGAAGCAACACTCTCCTTGGCTCATCGTGGATCTCTGGATTCCGATCATATCTTGTATGGTCTTTTAAGTGGGTTCTCAGATACTCTCCAAGTGTTTATTTTTATTTTATTTTATTTTAATCTCTATATTTATCCTCCTGACTCGCAGGAAAGCGACGGAGGCGCTATCCATAGGGTAAGCAATTACCCCGACCTGCTTCCGGAGATGCCAAGATATTGCTGTCCGCTAGTAAGTTAGTAGAGATATTACTGCAATTTAGTACTGCTTGTCAAGACCACCAAGCAGGGGAAAGTGCCGTAAAGTGTCTTTCCCAAGGACACAACAGAATGGCATAAGTGGGTTTTGAACCTAGACCATGCTGATCATCAGTCCGGTGCTTTAACCACTCGACCACGCTGCCGACAAGTGAGACTAATATCCAGACGCTGTTTGTGCCAGGTGCGCGGAATCTTTTGGACAACCTTGCCAGACATGGCATCCGCGCTTCTGAATGGACAAATCACAAATGGAATGCGAAGTATTGTGAAACTGCTTCCAGGCTCCGTTCTTTTGTGCCCGAGACCGGTGCCAGGCCTGTTGGGATAGGCTTACCGCGAGTAGCTTGGGTTAAGCTCAACCCCCTGCGGACTGGTGTTGGGCGATTCCATTCGTCCATGAACAAATGGGGTCTCGCTCCTTCATCAAATTGCGAGTGTGGCGCCTCTGAGCAAACCGCAGACCATGTACTAACAGCGTGCTCTATACATCGGGCACCACATGGAGCACGAGGTCTGACGGTTTTGGATGATGAAACTCGACGCTGGCTTAATAGCATCACTGCCAGCATCTGATTCAGGCAGTGCAGCAATCTGGATTAATAAAAGGATAAACCTTTGGTACCAGTCCTGTTTGTGTCTGACCTGGAGTGAATACCCTTCAAATGACGACGACGATCATATTATTAATTTTGATTGTGATTTTGATATTGAATGGCATCTCATGGTGTAAATAATAAAATTAATTGTTTTTGGTCTCATTGTTAAATTTATCTATTGGCCGAAGTTAGGTATAAACTTTTTCTTAAAAATAGAGTAAATCCCGCTTATTATGACCATTTCCTTTCCAAATCATCTTGGTCATAATATCCAATTGCTTGGTCACAATAATAGAAACTACTATGATTGCAGCACGATCGATAAAACCAGGCACCAAACAAGAATAGAATATAAATAAATTATGTACAGTAATTTTCGATCTATTAAGTCTCTCTTGCAAACAAATAAGTCTCTGTTGCATTCAATGAAATATTTTGTGATTTAATTAAGTCTATGTAGCATTAAATTAAGTCTTTTTTGCAAACAATTAAGTCTCTGTCATTTTTAATAGTACAGACGACTTCGGCTGAAACACACAGCACATTCATAATGTATACTGATTAGCGTTAGAAAGACAAATTATAAACTTTTGTTAATGAAGAAAAACTCGCTTCGCCGAAAAGATGCTGGCGCGTCCGACTATTCAACGGAATTCAATAGCTTTATCCGTCCAGGAAGTGCTGAACTTGTTTGAATAAGTTCAGCGAAATCCCCCCTAAGTTACAAACTCCCTTATTCAAATATGCGTAACTCTATGATGCCCGACCAAAAAAAATATAATTGTAACTTATTTACAAAGCCGAGGATTGAATTTATTTTTTACCTGCTGTTTCACACGCGCAGCTACTTAACACAATACAGCAGAAATATGGTCACCTGATCATTCAGCAAATCACGGTCACCGTTCCATCGGCAAAATTATGGTCTCGCTTCTATGAGCGAAATTATGGTCACTGTTCTATGAGCGAAATTATCGTCACTGTTTGATGAGAGCAATGTCTCTCTATTTACAATAAACTTGAATTGGGCCACATGGCTCGGACGACAAACTTTACAACGAAACCAATTTCATGCCCTTACACAGATCACTGCAAAAGCGAAGTCACATTGCTACTATTTAATTAGAACGATGCATTTTGGTCATTAAGAGCGAAGATAGGTCATCACATCTAATTTAAAACAGTCTATAACTTGATTGATCTGTTGAAAAACGTCAAATATATTAAATCTCTTCGCTGGCAGCTGCAAATATTGTATTGCGAGAGGTCACGAGAATAATCTAATTTTTCGCCGATTTGCATTACGTAACAATTAGAATCGAGCGAGCTCCATCAATTATGCTACATCACAATGCGAACTAACTGATAATGAATAGGGAATTTCTATACTGTAAAAGTACTGCAAGAGATTGCAGTCAGTTTGTCAAAATGAGAGAATTAGGGATACAGTATAAAAACTGTAAGCTTAATCGCTACAACTTCTAATTTAGTTCATTTTTCCAGTCACAACTGGAAGTTGAACGCGCGGTGTTAATTTTGTCATTTTGGCAAAGTTAGTCACTAAAAAAAAAACTGCTTATTGGATTAACGGGGCCACAGATTTTAACACTTTATCATCAATATGCCTTACACTTTTTTTAAGGTAACCATGCAATCAAGTGACACAGGTTTGCACTCGAAAAAGAATTTCTCTTCATATATTCTGTTTATGCAAATAACGCTTATGCAATTAACCGTACTATTTTCTTTTCATGTTGCTTGTTCAGTTTAGAATTTTGAGATCCTATACAATAAAGTGGTTTATGCATTTAACTGATAGGCAAAAAATTATTGATCTTTACTGTAAAGTTCATAATCCAGCTCATTTTGGCCACTTGATGAACAGGAAAAGAATTACTGTTAATTGCATCATAATAAAATATGCTACAACAGGTCAAGTTGAAGCTTTTTGAAGAGTTGGGTACAGAAACTCTAAACTGACTGAGGAAAACAAAGCAAGAATCTTAAGTTGTGTTGATGAAGATGGCCTTCTTTCTCTTAAGGATACTAGATTTGCTGCTGATTTTAATTTCTCTGTTTCTGTTTCTTGCATCCATAAATGCTTAAAAGCTTTTTATAATGCCTTTAAAAATGCTGATCTGATTCCTAGTGCTCGAAACTATCAAAGTGCAACTGATAGTAGATTTGAATATGCTAAAAAATTCTGTCAATTAAAATTGCAATCTTCAACGAAAGCATTTTTGTAGGCTAATGAAGTTGGATTTAAAGTGCGCTCTAGGCCTAAAAAAAGAATATCTTTTGCTGGGACTTGAGCTACCACTCTTGCATCATATTCAAGAAACAGAAACATATCAGTTATGGCTGTAATAAACAAGCATGAAATGCTTTATCATAAAATCCATGACAATTTTTTAAAGGGTGAAGATTGTAGTGCCTTCTCATGGTCGTATGAGACTGGTGGAGTTTTCTATTTTAATTGGGTCAATATTGTTGATAACCAGAATGATCTTATATTAGAATTTGTCCACAATACTTTTCTTAAAAATGCAACAAAAATTACTCAAGTAAACTAAGCTTGGAACTCATGGTCTTCTATTTGCATGTTAAAAAATTTACTCGCCCATATCAAAATTAAAACAGTTATTTATCTGATAAATTCAAGCTTAAGTTTTACGTTGAACAACTGACAATATTTAACCTTACTCTCCTCAAGCTTTTTCGAGCTATTGACTCCTCAAAAGCTGGGCTTCAGAAGCTCACTAATTTAACGATTTATAACTCCAAAACTACTTAAGCTATCTTTGTAAAATTTAAGCAGAGTAAAGATCATTTATTTAATATTTGTTAGAGCAAAAAAGTTTTTGAAAATTCATTTCATAAAATATGCAAAATTGCAATTTAGCAAGGTCACTTCAATTTTTACGTTTGGACGCTCATTTAATTAGCGTGAAATGCGATTGTAACAGATTCTATGTTGTAACAGTTGTAAGCTTAATTAAAAATTATACGTAAAGAGTGACGTCAACACGCATGACAATTACAAACAATGAAGAAGCTAAGGGAAGCGTGCTTCATTGTTTGAATGGTTGATTTATGAAAAATATTTTAGACCTGTTTCATTTACTTGCTCATATGTTTTGTCCACATATTTTTGTCGTTACCAATAGTTATTGCTGCTTTTTTACAAAAAGGTTAAAAAAACGAAAATGAATTTTTTTACATAATAGAATTTGAAATTGGCTATGTTTTGATGTTTAGCAGTGTTAAAATATTGACTTATAAATAATATAAAACCAAAAAAACTTTATCTTTCATATATTACTGCTTATATGCACATCGTATTTCACCGCCGCAAAAAGAGTTTTTAGTTATTGAAATGAAACTACGCCATTGTATTATTTGAAAAAACACTTGAGAAAAAGGCCCAGATGGTAGGTGCTTTCTCGCAGCCTGGGCCGTGAGTAAGTCTGTTCATTGGTGTTAAAGATGACAGACCAAAACCAAACCTACCAAAACGGAAGGGTATCCACCCATTCCAATGTTTAGTGTGGGTCTGCTAATCTGCTAATCAGTCTGGAAAAAACTGCCCTTTTCAGGGCACATTGCCAGCAAGTTCCGAAGACCCACCATTCTTCAGCTGAATATCGAGCGACTGAGATACACACTTTTGGACCAATCTCTACTGACATCAGAGATCGAGTGATTGTGTGTGGACGTTGATGGCTATAAAATAGTCAACGTCTACAAACCACCACCAACGCGATTGTGAACCCTGGATCTCCCAACGTTTCCTCACCCATGTCTTTACGATGGCGATTTTAACTGTCGTCATGCTGTTGAGCTTATGATCATAACAGTCCGGACGGCGAGTGCTTGGCTGGCTGGGCAAGTATTAATTGTCTTTCCTTCCTATATAATGACAAGGATGTTGCCAGTTTTTATTCGGGCCGCTGGAACACTGGCACCAATCCGGATCTAGCTTTCGCTAGCGTAGGTCCAAACAGTCGCTTACCGGATAGACGTGTCCTTGAATAGTTCTCCAGGTTACAACATTGACCTTTGCTTATTAGACCTTTGATCTCTGCTTGCCAAGCTTGACAGAAAGCGAAGGGATTGATGGTCCGAGGTAGTTCGGAATATTGACTTCTCACACTTTAGTCGTAAAGCGTGGAGTATTTTGAACAATCATACTGGTAGGTCACGACACTCTCCTCTTCATTGTTTTGTTCCAGCCACTATTGCATTTCAACTGATTAGAAATGGGAAATACGAGGCTGTTGACCGTAAGTCTTCTGGACTTGTCTCTCAAGAAGTGTCTGACCTTTGGAGGGCCACAACACCAGATCCAGTAAATATCTCTGACAATTTTTCACAGAGAGAATTTACTGTTGCCCTCCAACATTTAAAACTAGGTAAAGCTCCGGGACCTGATTCCATCTTCTCCGAGCTTATACTTCATGCTGGAGCTGCTTTGAAGTCCTAGTTACGTGACTTCCTTTCTTCCTGTTTGCGCCGACTCAAAATTCCCAAGATCTGAAGAAGAGCGCTTGTAGTCGCGATCCAAAAACCAACAAAGCCCGTGGGGAATCGAAAGAGTTATTCACCGATATCTCTGCTCTGTGTTTCCTATAATATCCTCGAGAGGCTTATCTACGCCCCCGTTGAACCATTAATCGATCCACTGCTTCCTAAAGAGAAGGCTGGATTCCGACGCGGGAAATCAATTGTAGATCAAGTTGTTCTGCTAACCCAGAACATCGAAGATTCTTTTGAGGCTAAAGAAAAGATCGGTGCCGTATTTTTTGATCTGACAGTTGCTTATGACACTGTCTGGCACCGTGGTCTTACCTGCAAGCTGCTGAGACTTTTTCCAGATAAGCACATGGTCAGAATGATTATGGAGCTTGTCCAAAATCGAAGTTTCACCTTTACTTCCGGTGACAGCAAACAAAGCAGGCTAGGCCCGTTTAAAAAGGGCGTTCCTCAGGTATCGGTCTTGGATCTCCTCCTATTTAACATCTATACGTACAATCTTCCTTTCATGACTTCCAGAAAGTTTGCTTATGCTAATAATTTAGCATTGTTGCACTCTTCTGGAAACTGGAAGGACTTGGAAGGGACTTTAAGCCAAGACATGTCTACACTGTCAGCGTATTTCCAGACTTGGAGGTTGAAACTCAGTCACACTAAGACGGTGACGGCAGCCTACCCGACAATAAAACTAAAAACAAATTACTTTTTATCTTTGAAAATCAATTTTATGGTGGATTTATTTGTATATGTGTTTTAATTAAATTACTATTTAATTATCAATCTTATTTTGGCCCAGATAATAGGTGCTTTCACGCAGCCTGGGCCGTGAGTAAGTCTGTTCATTGATTTTAAAATGACAGACCGAAACCGAACCTACCAAAACGGAAGGGTATCCACCCATTCCGATGTTCAGTGTGGGTCTGCTAATCGGCAAACGTCCTTTTCAGGAGGGGGCAATGCCAAGATAAAACTGCCCTTTTCAGGGCACATTACCAACAAGTTCCGAAGACACACTATTCTTCAGCTAAACATCGAAGGCCTCACTGCAAGCAAGATGAATGTTCTTCATCACCTCGCTATGCAGTCTGAGGCACTCGTCATCCTACTGCAGGAGACCCACTGCACTGATGCAGAAAAGTTGGTACTACCAAACTACCAACTAGCTGGGTCTTCTTTAAGCAGGAAGCATGGCCTTGCCACGTTTGTCCACAAGAGACTGAGATACACACTTTTGGACCAATCTCCACCGACATCGGAGATCGAGTGGTTGTGTGTGGACGTTGATGGCTATAAAATAGTCAACGTCTACAAACAACCAACAACTCGATTGCGAACCCTGGATCTCCCAGTATTTCCTCACCCATGTCTTTACGCTGGCGATTTTAACTGTTGTCATGCTGACTGGGGTTATGACGACAACAGTCCGGACGGTAAGTGCTTGGCTGACTGGGCAAGTATTAATTGTCTTCTCTCCTATATAATGACAAGGATGCTGCCAGTTTTTATTCCGGCCGCTGGAACACTGGCACCAATCCAGATCTAGCTTTCGCTAGCGTAGATCCAAACAGTCGCTTACCGGATAGACGTGTCCTTGACAAGTTCTCCAGGTTACAACATCGACCTTCGCTTATTACACCACCAAGGTTTGCTATGGCAGTGCCAAGCATGCCTGTTAAGCGATGGAACTTCCGCAAGGTCAAATGGAGTCACTACATTGCTTTGACGAATAAATTCGCAAAGACCTTGTTGCTGCCTGATACACTTGATGTGGATGCGGCTTACCAGGACTTCTGTAACACCATTAAGAAAGCAGACAAAAAGACTATCCCACGCGGGTATCGATATAATTATATTCCGTTTTGGGATGCAAAGTGTGAATCTCTCTATAAAACCATTCTGGAGTCTCCTCTGGGAGACGACTCAAGTTTGGCTGCTACAGCTCTGCTTGCCAAGCTTGACAGAAAGCGAAGGGATCGATGGTCCGAAGCAGTTCGGAGCATTGACTTCTCACACTCTAGTCGAAAAGCGTGGAGTATTTTGAAAAATCTTACTGGTAGGTCACGACACTCTCCGCGTCACTGTCCCGTTTCAGCCGATGCTATTGCATCTCAGCTGGTCAGAAATGGGAAATACGAGGCTGTTGACCGCAAGTCATCTCGACTTGTCTTTCAAGAAGTATCTGACCTTTGGAGGGCCACAACACCAGACGCAGTAAATATCTCTGACAATTTTTCACAGAGAGAATTTGCTGCTGCCCTTCAACACGTAAAATCAGGTAAAGCTCCGGGACCTGATTCCATCTGCCCCGAGCTTATACTCCATGCCGGAGCTGCTTTGAAGTCCTGGTTACTTGACTTCCTTTTTTCCTGTTTGCGCCGACTCAAAATTCCCAAGATCTGAAGAAGAGCGCTTGTAGTCGCGATCCCAAAACCAGGAAAGCCCGTTGGGGACCCAAAAAGTTATCAACCGATATCTCTGCTCTGTATCCCCTGCAAGATCCTCGAGAGGCTTATCTACGCCCGCGTTGAACCATTAATCAATCCACTGCTCCCTAAAGAGCAGGCTGGGTTCCGACGCGGGAAGTCAACCGTAGATCAAGTTGTTCTGCTAACCCAGAACATCGAGGATTCTTTCGAGGCTAAAAAGAAAGACGGTGCCCTATTTATGGATCTGACAGCTGCTTATGACACTGTCTGGCACCGTGGCCTTACCTGCAAGCTGCTGAGACTTTTTCCGGATAAGCACATGGTCAAAATGATCATGGAGCTTGTCCGAAATCGAAGTTTCACCCTTACCACCGGTGACAGCAAGCAAAGCAGGCTACGCCGTCTTAAAAATGGCGTTCCTCGAGGATCGGTCTTGGCTCCCCTCCTATTTAACATTTATACGTACAATCTTCCTTCAATGATTTCCAGAAAGTTTGCTTATAATGATGATTTAGCATTGTTGCATTCTTCTGGAAACTGGAAGGACTTGGAGGGGACTTTAAGCCAAGAAATGTTCACACTGTTAGCGTATCTCCAGATTTGGAGGTTGAAGCTCAGTCACACTAAGACGGTGACGGCAGCCTTTCATTTAAACAACCGAGAGGCCAAACGTGAGCTAAAGGTCTACAACAACGGTAGACGTTTACCGTTCTGTCCAACCCCTACTTATCTTGGGGTAAAATTGGAGAGATCGCTCACGTTTCGTCACCATTTAGTGGCATTGCGCAAAAAACTATCCTCGTGCGTCACACTGCTGAGGCGACTCGTGGGCTCGGGATGGTGTGCTGGTGCTAAAACACTACGCATAGCCACCTTGTCTCTAGTCTACTCAGAAGCTGAGTACTGTGCGCCAGTCTGGTATCGCAGTGCTCACACTTGCCTCATTGACAGTGTCTTGAATGACGCCTTGCGCATAGTCACTAGATGCCTGCGTCCCACTTCAACGGACCACCTACCTGTACTCTCAGGCATCCAGCCAGCTGAGCTTCGCCGACTGGGAGCGACACTCTCCTTGGTTTACCGTGGATCTCTGGAGCCCGATCATATCTTGCATGGTCTTTTAAGTGGGTCCTCAGATACTCTCCAAGTGAGACTAATATCCAGACGCCCGTTTGTGCCAGGTGCGCGGAATCTTTTGGACAACCTTGCCAGACATGGCATCCGTGCCTCTGAATGGACGAATCACAAATGGAACGCGGAGTACTGTGAAAATGCTTTCAGGCTCCGTGCTTTTGTGCCCGAGACCGGTGCCAGGCCTGTTGGGATGGGCTTACCCCGAGCAGCTTGGGTTAAGCTCAACCCCCTGCGGACTGGTGTTGGTCAATTCCATTTGTCCATGAACAAATGGGGTCTCGCTCCTTCACCGAATTGCGAGTGTGGCGCCTCTGAGCAAACCGCAGACCATGTACTAACAGCGTGCTCTATACATCGGGCACCACATGGAGCACGAGATCTGACGGTTTTGGATGATGAAACTCGATGCTGGCTTAATAGCATCACTGCCAGCATCTGATCCAGGCAGTGCAGCAGTCTGGGGTAGTAAAAGGATAAACCCTCGGTACCAGTTCTGTTTGTGTCTGGCCTGGAGTGGATACCCTTCAAACGACGATGACGACGAATCTTATTTTTATTAAGCGTTAAGAATTATTTTTTTAAGCTTCAAAAAACTTTATAAACTGTTTAACGAATTCTATTATTTACAATTGAAATTCAAATTTTCTAAAATATTTTTTGCTAATTTAGATAAAATCGATCGATCTCAGTTTTAACCATATCGGTATTGCAATTGCAACACTTGTGTCAAACAGTATCAAGGATGGAATCGAAAAGATCAACCTGTGTGGTTGCGAATTAAGAAATCAAGAAATTATGACAATAGCAGAGAAAATCGAAAAATTTGAAAATCCTGTAAATATTTATATTCTCTATTTTTTATACAGTAGATGTATTGTTGTTTAATTAAAATTGCTATATTTTTTTTGTAAACAAAAGTTCTTTAATTTAGAAGAAAATTACAAAAGTTTTAATGTTCATATTATTAATTTTAATTGTGGTCATGAAATTGACTGGTTTCTCATGGTGTGGATAATAAGGTTGGTTGTTCCTTGTTCCATCGATAAATTTATCTATTTGCCGAAGTTAGCAATAAAATTCTTTTTAAAAATAGAGTGAATCCCGCTTACTATGACCACTTCTTTTACAAATCTTCTTGGCCATAATATCCGATTGGATTGTCACAATTATAGAAACTACTATAATCACAACATGATCGATAGAACTACGTACAAAATAAGAATAGAATATAAATAAATTGTGTATGTACGTAAAGTTAAATTACATGGAGTAATTTTTGTGCCAAAAATTTGTTCTAATTTGCTGAACAAACTCTTTTTGCAAAAAGTTAGAAATTGGACAAGCAAAGTTATCAAAGTTTTTTTTATTGAAAAGCCGATTTATTAAGTTGGTCAACCATCACTGTCACGCCAGCATTCGTAAGTCAAGACATGACTACATTTACAGCGTATCTCCAGACTTGGAGCTTGAAGCTTAGTCACACTAAAACAGTTTATTTGAATAAACAAAAAACCAAACGTAAGCTAAAAGTCCACAACAACAATAGACTTTTATCTTTCTGTTTAACTCCTATTTCTCTTGGGGAAAAAACTGGAAAAATCGATCACGTACCGTTACTATATAATGACATTCTGCAAAAAACTATTTTGTCGCGTCGCATTGCTGAGGCAACTTGTAGGCCAAAGGATCTCCATCAGACTACCTACCCAGTCGTTCAGGCATCCAGCCAACTGAGTTTTGCCGACTAGAAGCGACAACTTATTTGGCTAACCGTGGATCTCTGGATGCTGATCATGTCCTGCATGGTTTCTTAAGTGGGTCTTCAGATGCTCTCCAAGAGAGATTAAGATCTAAACGACCTTTTGTGACATTTGGTACAATCTATTAAACAACCTTGCCGGGCCAAGCATCCTCGCTTCTCAGCAAACGCATTACAAAACGCAGATAGTTGTAAAATTACTCATAACCAGTGCCACGCCTGTTGAATTGAGCTTGCTCCAAACAGCTCGAGTTAACCTCAATTGCCTGCAGACTAGTGTTGGGCGATTCCATTTGTTCATGCACAAATGGGGTATCGCTATTTTACAGAATTGCGAGTGCGGCATCCCTAAATAAAACACAAATTACGTCCGAATATTGTGCCCCATACATCCAACACCACAAAAAGCATAAGGTTTGATGGTTTTTGATAACAAAACCCGATTCTGGCACCATGAATGGCCGCATCTGATCCGGAAAGTACAGAGCTTAGGGTATTTAAAAAATAGACACTCGAACCTACTTCTGTTTATTACTCATCTAGAGATAATGCCCATCAAAACGATGACGATTCCACGGCTCAGACACGCGATCTGATTTTTGAGTTATTTTCATCTTCAATTAAAAATTGGTGATCTTTGTATTGTTAAAGCGATACAAAATATTGATTTATTGGAAGAACAAATTACCCAAAACCAAAAAACTGGTTGTTATATTTGATTTTTGGTCAAGTAAATAGATGCAACGACTTACAATTCCCAAAAGACTTAAACTTGTAGTCGCGATCCCAAAACCAACAAAGCCCGTGGGGAATCAAAAGAGTTATTCACCGGTATCTCTGCTTTGTGTTTCCACAAGATCCTTGAGATGCTTATCTACGCCCGCGTTGAGCAATCCAATGCTCCCTAAAGAGAAGGCTGGGTTCCGACGCGGGAAATCAATTGTAGATCAAGTTGTTCTGCTAACCCAGAACATCGAAGATTCTTTTGAAGCTAAAGAAAAGATCGGTGCCGTATTTTTTGATCTGACAGCTGCTTATGACACTGTCTGTCACCGTGGTCTTACCTGCAAGCTGCTGAGACTTTTTCCAGATAAGCACATGGTCAGAATGATTATGGAGCTTGTCCAAAATCGAAGTTTCACCTTTACTGCCGGTGACAGCAAACAAAGCAGACTACGCCGTCTTAAAAAGAGCGTTCCTCAGGTATCGGTCTTGGATCTCCTCCTGTTTAACATTCATTCGTAGAATCTTCCTTTCATGATTTCCAGAAAGTTTGCTTATGCTAATAATTTAGCATTGTTGCACTCTTCTGGAAACTGGAAGGACTTGGAAGGGATTTTAGGCCAAGACATGTCTACACTGTCAGCGTATCTCCAGACTTGGAGGTTGAAACTCAGTCACACTAAGACGGTGACCGCCGCCTTTCACTTAAATAACGGAGAGGCCAAGATCTACAACAACGATAGACTTTTACTGTTCTGTCCAACCCCTACTTATCTTGGGGTAAAACTGAGCAGATTGCTCACGTTTCGTCACCATTTAGTGGCATTGCGCAAAAAACTATACTCGCGCGTCACACTGCTGAGGCGACTCGTGGGCTCGGGATGGGGTGCTGGTGCTAAAACACTACGCATAGCCACCTTATCTCTAGTCTACTTAACAGCTGAATACTGCGCACCAGTCTGGTATCGCAGTGCTCACATTCGTCTCATCGACAGTGTCTTGAATGACGCCTTGCGTATAGTTACTGAATGCCTGCGTCCCACTCAAACGGACCACTTACCCATACTTCCAGGCATCCAGCCAGCTGAGTTTCGCCGAATGGGAGCGACACTCTCTTTGGCTCACCATGAATCTCTGGACCCTAATCATATTATATATGGTCTTTTAAGTGGGTCCTCAGATAATTGCCAAATGAGACTAATATCCAGACGCCCATTTGTGCCAGCTGCGCGAATTTTTTGGACAACCTTGCCATACTTGGCAACGCGCCTCTGTATGGACAAATTACAAATGGAATGCGTAATATTGTGCTTCCAGGCTCCGTTCTTTTGTGCCCAGGACCGGTGCCAGGCCTGTTGGGATGGGCTTACACCTAGCAGCTTGGGTTAAGCTCAACCGCCTGCGGACTGGCGTTGGGCGATTCCATTCGTCCATGCACAAATGGGGTCTCGCTCCTTCACCGAATTGCGAGTGTGGCGCCTCTGAAAAAACCAAAGACCACGTTCTAACAACTTGCCCTATACATCGGCCACCACATAGAGCACGAGGTCTGACAATTTTGGATGATGAAACTCAATGCTGGCTTAACAACATCACCGCTAATATCTGACCGAGGCAGTACAGCAGCCTGGGGTAATAAAAGGATAAACCCTCGGCCCTAATCCTGTTTATGCTGACCTGGAGTGGATACCTTTCCAAACGACGACGACGAAGTAAACAGAGAATTTATCAAGGCAAAACTCAGACCGAGCCAAATCGGTCACAAAAAGTGAGTGGTCAAATAATTAAATTCCACCGTCGCGGAAAATAAATACAAAAACTAAAGCTTTAAGCTGCAATCAAAATAATGGAAGATGAAACTTATTTAGTAGTTTTTTATTAGACGACAATGAAGACGGTTTTGTTGTTAAAGCAGTGTTTTCAACCAAACGTGTAGTACACTACAGAGTGTACCAGAGTTCCTTAATAGTGAAATATCTTGATGAAGTGTACAGACGTGGATTAAATCTTTGATGATTTTTTCCAGTTTAGTCTGATTATTGGATGCCTCTTATACGAGCATTTTTTGTCATTTAATCTTTTGTCACAATAAAAAAAAATATAGTTAAAGTAAAATCTGCTTTTTTGTCTAGCAAAGTTTATCAATTATACGTTAATTAAAATAAAACAATTAAGTAAAAAAAAAGTTTTTAATTGAACAATCTATTTACATAAAATAAGTTCTGCATCACCTAAGGTATTTCGACGTCGGCAAACGACGTAATTCGCTTTGTCACGCAAAGCCAATTCTTAGTCACTTAATAAAGGCGTGTGATTGAACTTCCACGCTCTGCTTGCGAAAACAAGCAAAAATTCACAAATTTGTTAAAAAACGTCTATTTTACCCGTTAAACCTTGTTTGGGAGCACCTAAAAATAGTACCATCTTCTTCAGCTTTTCAAATTAGGAAAAGTCAAGAAATTCCAGAATTTTATCTACAAAAATGAAGTAATTAAAAACGTTTTTGCAAGGGCCGGGCTTCAGAAGCTCGGCGGTTGAGGAGAATAGGGTTGTAGTATTGTTGTCATGCTAATTTAGTGTTTCTCAAACTGTGTCCCACAGCACATTACTGTGCCCCGAGAGATATTCAAGTGTTCCGCAAAACCTAAAAAAAAACACTGTTGCATTGCTCCGCAACGGCAATGCAAACATACTCCTTAAATTTTACATTTAAATAAAGTTTCAAATTTTAAAACGTTTTGCGGCACACACTGGTCACTACTCAAGCGTTTTAAACAATCTAGTACTCCGAAACGGCAAGGCAAAAATACTCCACAAGAGATAAAATTACGTTTTTTTGAAGCAGCGACCAAAAATCTCCAGAATTTTAATGTAATTTCCATTGCGTATAGTTTTAGTTTTAGTTGTCTTCCAGGCTCGTTTTATACACCAGGCATGTCAAACTTGCGGACCACTAAGTCTTCTGAAGAATTTTTAATCAGATGCTTATAATTCGATATCAAACTAATAATTAATTCAAAACTAAATTTAAATAATTAAAATAACAATATTTTTTAGCAAGAGTTGATTATCTAACTGAATTCAGCCAACCTATTGAGTAAATACCTTGTTTTGGTCTTGACCTTGATTTCAACGTAAACTTTGAAAAATTAACCGGTTTTAGCCAAAAAATTCAAAGAAAAGTTTTTTATTGGCCTTCACTTTCTTTTGTAACCGGATAGCGTTCTGTGCAAATTTTCAGTTAAAATTTTGCTGATGCGGCTTGCATACCTCGCAAGTTTGACGTGCCTGTCGTACACAATATGCAAAACTTTAATAATTCACATGGAATACAAACCGTTTAAAATCTAGTAATGACCAATAAAAAAATCTTCACTTTATTTATAGAAGGTTACATAAAAATTCTAGGATTTTATGAATACTTTATAATGGCTCAGGTAACGGAAAATGTTGGAAACTTAATGACACAGACTTTGTTTTGGAATCCTATAGGACCAGTAGAACTAGGTAACCCGAATACCTGCGCTGAAACAAAGCTGTGTCTAATTTTATTTTATTCCGGCTCAAGAAGTAGTTTGCTACAAGCCTGAAGCTTTTATATAGTTGACTTGAACCAAGTTCGGATTGATTCGTTGAAGACTCTTTTTCACAGACAAACAGAAACCACTATCTCTTACTAAAACAAATGTATTATAAAATTGACAACTCACAATCGATGAAAATTCTTTTCAAAGCTTTGCCACTGCAAAGCAACACCAGCGCCAAAACTTAATTTCGTCAGACACAAAACAATTCTACCTCTGTAATAAAATTAATTTCCAATGCACCGACGCACACAATTACAACACTTATCAACACAATACAATCAAAGGGTCCTTCGTCCACATTCTCCGCCCAAAACCAACGCTCAGCCAGATTACGTTACTCTTTCTCGAATCACCTCTCTCGATTCATCTTTCTCAAGTCATCTCTCTAGTTGTCTCTCTCAATGCGATCGAGCGAGCGTATGTACAGACAAATGTCACATGACGACCAATTGAGTAGTGAAGGCTGGACTAACTTTAATCCTGTAAAAAAACGCTTTGCTCGAATGCGTTAGAATCAAAACGTCGTTTCCATCGTATATGCGAACGTTCGGCAACAAAGTTCACACTTGGTCATGCATGCGTTACAGAGAAAACAACTTGACAAAGCGCATTACGTCATTACTGTCTGGCGAAAGAAAGAAAAAAGGAAGATACGTTCGAACAATTGTAAGCAAACCC
Organism: Diplosoma virens; assembly: GCA_963680785.1. Classification (NCBI taxonomy): domain Eukaryota; kingdom Metazoa; phylum Chordata; class Ascidiacea; order Aplousobranchia; family Didemnidae; genus Diplosoma; species Diplosoma virens. The sequence continues at coordinate 74,929,852 of OY796880.1, forward strand.
CAGATATTTAAATCACACAATACAAGAGCGATTATACCTTGCCCAAGAATTTCTACGTCATAAAAAAACTTTAAATTACTTTAAGGAGGAAAATAAAGTATATCGCCATGACTTAAAATTATTACAAATGAAGTGTGACACTTAAATAAGAGCAAAAAATCTGCATTCTGGTCGTAGATTGCCAAAAAATTTGGAAAGGTAGCAAAGTGTGACCTGGATGAAATCCGAAACAGATTCAAATTGAAGACATTTTTTAGAGATAATCATGTTTTATGTTTTTGGGAGAAAAAATTGACAAAACCGAAGCAGATTCAACTAAAGAATTTTTTTTATTATCTTTATCCAACCTTTGAGACAATATTATATCCATGGGTGTTTGAGAGTCTCTGAAAGGGAAACACTGTCAACCAAAATTTGAGAACTTTTGGTTTGAAGAAAGTAAGCACATGATTGGTTGCGCGCTTATTTGTGCCGTAAGCGAGAAAGCTTCAGTTTATCATGAAATTCTTTCTGGCCACAAAAAAAAAAGTTCAAATGTTTTTATAAAGATGGTTTCGAGCGTTGCCAAATGAAAAGATTATCTTCCTGTAGCTAAAATTGAGAACCAATTAATATCGAATTTTTTGCGCAATTTCTATTGTCTGACAGATCTGCAGGTATTGATTCAGTATGCAGTCTACTGACAAACGTCTTGTTGAATATGCGCTCTTCCATCTCTCAAAAAGCCTGTTAACTAACCGCTAGTTAAGAATGCGGTCTACTAACCATCAGATCTGGTAATTGATTTTAAAATTCCAAACTATTGCTTTGTTTTGAATACAATAGTAGACTGCATAACCACTGTAGGCTGCATACTCAATCAGATAATAGACCGCATTTGCCAGGTAGACTTCATATTTAACCAGTATCGATGTGCAAACACCAATTTCGGATTTGGGTATTGGTCAACATCTGTTAAACAACAAAATTTTTGAGAAAAAATTTGATTGTAATTGGTTCCCGATTTTAACTACAGGGCAATCATTTTTTCATATGGCAACATTTGAAGCTTGCAATGATTATAATATTATGAATCCTTTGTTTCGCTTAAATCAACTTAAGTGAAACTTAATATCTAAACAAAGAAAAATCACAGTTACGCATAAATCAAAAAATGTAAAAAAAGCACCATTTTTGTGAAAAACTAAAACACTTCTGCGCAACAAGAACAATGCGTGCATGAAGACAGCAAACGCAAAAGCATAACACCTTAAGCAGAATCAATTACTTCAGTTTATTTAAAAAGAATACTTACGCCATATCTTGCAGGGATACTCTTTGTTAAAAGGATTTGACCTTTTCTTATATCTTATATGACCATATAAGAGACGTCTTACATCTTGTTTAAGAGAAATAATATTATTTTTTTTAGAATTTTTCTCACTTGATGGTTTATTAATATTTTTACCCGAGTCAAGAGCAACATTTGAACCCTTTTCAGTAAAATCACTTTCTAACGTTTCATCGCAAAAAATTGCAACTTCGTTATTTACGTTTGGACAGAAAGAAAGATGCCGAGTAGATACAGTAGCCTGTCTTTCCGTTGAGTTAGCAAACCTCAGCATACGTAAAATTTACATTTACAAATTCTACTTCGTCAACGTAAGGGTTAGATACTGGCCAAGTGAGACTAATATCCAGACGCCCGTTTGTGCCAGGTGCGTGGAATCTCTTGGACAATCTTGCCAGACTTGGCATCCGCGCCTCTGAATGGACGAATCACAAATGGAACGCGGAGTACTGTGAAAATGCTTCCAGGCTCCGTGCTTTTGTGCCCGGGACTAGTGTCAGGTCTGTTGGGATGGGCTTACCCCGAGCAGCTTGGGTTAAGCTCAACCGCCTGCGGACTGGTGTTGGGCGATTCCATTCGTCCATGCACAAATGGGGTCTCGCTCCTTCACCGAATTGCGAGTGTGGCGCCTCTGAGCAAACCGCAGACCATGTACTAACAATGTGCCCCATACATCGAGCACCACATAGAGCACGCGGTCTGACGGTTTTGGATGACGAAACTCGATGCTGGCTTAATAACATCACTGCTAGCATCTGATCCAGGCAGTGCAGCAGTCTGGGGTAGCAAAAGGATAAACCCTCGGCCCCAGTTCTGTTTGTGTCTGGCCTGGAGTGGATGCCCTTCAAACGACGACGACGACGACAAACGTAAGGGTTGCTTTTGCTGTGTCAGATAAATTGTCAAAAAAATCTTTACTCGTGAGCCATGTTGGTAATGATTGCCCTGTACAAGAGTGACAATAAAAATTAAAAAATCACTCTGCGGCGTTGAGTTAGTAGCGACACATAACAATGACCTGATAGAATGTAGAACATCATTTGAAACACTTTTATAATGCAATAAAAGCTAGTTTTCTTGTACTCAGTGCCAACTGAACATCTTTCCACAAAGTACCCACTGTTTTTGCAGCTTATCCATTTCCGGCAGGATGATGAATAATGCTCAATTTGCTACTAGCGTTTTCACGTTATAATAAATATTGTTTAACTTCACGTGATACAAAAAAGCGGCATTATCAGTATGAAACCCCGACCAGCTTCTGGAGATGCCAAGATATTGCTGAACAAAACTTTAAATGACAAAACGAGACAAAGTACAGAAAAGGCCACTTCGAGGATTATTATCTAAATCATGTACAGTAAGCTTTGTTAAAAATTGTCGCTAAATGTCGTGAACGAATTAAAATTTTATCTGAAACACTGCAAAACCGAATTACACGCAATCAAAAGCTGATTCTTTACTTACTGCGTATACAAAACAAATAGAAAATCTAATTGCTTTCCCGGGAAAGCATTCAGTTCTAGCTCAGCAAGCTGAAAAAGCAATGTCGTTCCAGAAAGCCAAACTGAGAGAAAGAAAAAGCCCAGTAATCAGGCCCGTAACTTCGTCAGGTGAGGCCCTAGTATAAACATCTATTATGAGGCCCACATTTTGTTTTGTACGTAATATTCAATTGAGTTACTTTTTTAAGCACAGGAATCTTTGACAACTCCGCGTTATAGAAAGATTTTTCAATTGAAATAATGAGTCAAAAAGCATTGAGCTGAACAGGTAAAAGGGGCTAAAGCTAAGTTTAGTGTGCCAGCAAATAAAAAGCTATAACTGGAATAAAATTTCACCAATGTTGCATGCTTAACATAATTTTCATGATTGCAGTGCATTCAAATCAAAATAATGGCATAGCAAAAATTTTGTGGGGCAGGTTACAACAAGAATATTTTGATTGTTTAATAAAAGTTTAATCCAATAAACGTCGCAAACCAAAATCGTTTTATAATGAAAAAAAATTATGTGCAACTTTTGGTGGCAAGGTGCTTGGAGAGCACTATTAACGATACTTTAGAAAAATAAAGATGTGCTATGCAATGCGGATAAATTGTTTAACCTTAAAAGAATTAACTTACAGTACACTGACATTACCACAAAATACACAAACTAATAAAATATATTACGTTGAGGCCAATTAAGTAGGCTACCGTAATTTACTTGCGGATGGTTGGAAACTTGAAATTTTTCCGTCTTGCTTTTTCTCTAGCGAACTGTTGGATAACTTTCTAAAATCTAAACTTTTAGCTCGTTTATTTTCTATCGATAGTAGAGCCAAACCGTTAAGTCTCTCTTGGAACATGGCGCTTTGAAGAATGTTTTTGATCAGTTTGAGTTCAGAAAAAGACCTCTCTGCCGTAGCAACTGTTACAGTTACTGTCATATACATTATGTATTCAGTACAAACGTCAGAATAAGTTGTGGTAAATGTTGCATTTTCAACAATTAAAAAAAAAAAACATCTTTAGCAGATTTTAAAAGGGTAATCTTTTTTCTAAACTACGTTTGATGGAGAGCATTTGGCTAGGAAACAACGGAGACACGTTATCAAAAAATTAATTAGAAAATTTCCTTGCTTCATCCTCAAAATCCGTTTAAGAAGCATTTGATAGAAAACTTGATTCCAAAACTTGATATGACGTCACCATTGATTTCATTCCTTATAAGCAATTAATTAGTTGGCAAGAAAGTATGTCCATCATTGAAAGAAACATACAGCTGGCGCAAAATGACTTAGGACATAACCGTTTTTCAAGTTAAAACACAATTTTTATTATATTTATCAATTTTTATTAAACAAAAACACGGTGTTTAATATTTTGTCATATTTCCTTTCTTTTTGATGACTTTCTGCAGGCGTTTGGGCATGGAATTGCTCAAATTTTGAAAATAATCCAGTGATATCTTCTGGCACCAGACTCTCATGAGCTCAAGTTTTAGGGTCTCCAAGTTTGGTGTTTTCTTTTGTTTCATGATGTTCATCATTTTTTGCCAGCAATTCTCTATTGGATTTAAGTCCGGGCTATTACCAGGCCAATCAAGCACTCTTATTTTTTGCTGTTGGAGAAAATTCGTAACTTTTTTGGACTTATGGCATGGAGCATTGTCTTGCATGAAGACTTTACAGCTGTGAATGTGAAACATGCTGAGCATGTGCTCCTCCAGCACTTTTACATACTGATCGCTATTCATTTTTTTGTTTTTAGGCAAGAAATAAAGGCCAGCCCTGCCCATTTCCCCAGAAAAAGCTCCCCATACCATGATTGAATCCGGGTGCTTTACAGTTGGGACTGTGAACCTAGGGTCAAATCTATTAGAGTCATGAGGGCGTCGAACCATAGGGGATCCCACTCGGAACACTTGAAAATTACTCTCATCCGAAAACATAACTCTTTTCCACTGCGCAGGCGTCCAGTGAATGTATTTTTTTGCAAATGCAATGCGCTGCTTTTTCATTCGTTCTGTTAAGAGAGGCTTCTTAGCAGCTTTGCGACTAGGCAAGCCCAACCCTTTTTGCAGGCGATGCTGTATGGTGCGCACGGCAACATTTTCCAGCAGTTCTGGATGCAAATTTTTTAGCTCAGGACTGTCAGTCGTGGATTTTTTTGCACCTCCCTTTTTATTAAAGTGTCCGTCGCGTTTGATGTCTTCTTTTTTCGTCCACCTCCAAATCTGTGCTTGGGGATTTTATTGGGAGGAAGCCCTTTGGCTGAGGCTAGAAGCTTCATTACTGTTGACTTGGCTCTTCTACTACGAGCACATATTTCTTTAATGGAAACTTTCTCTTGTCTCCAGGCAAGAATTCTAGCCTTTTCCTCACTGCTAGTATACTTTCCAGGCATTCTAAAAACTTTAATATCTAATATTCTCTAAATAAATCAACCTCCTAATATTATTGTGAAGCAAAAATAATATTATTGTGTTATTCTATTTCCACACTGACCCTTTGTTAATTTTCACACTGACCCTTTGTTAATGTATTAATGAATCACAATCATAAAAGCAGAGTTGTGAGATTAATGTGATGTAAGGTTTTATGGCATATAATAAAATGGAAATTTTGTTAAAGGTCCTAAGTCATTTTGCGCCAGCTGTAGTTACGCAAAATCGCTTCTTAGGATCGCTTAACGTTATTCCTTCAGATATTTCGTCGAATTAGGTTTTTGTTTTCTTTGCTCTTTTGTTTAAAAACTGTCTTGGCAAACCCCATGTAGAAGCAATAGTGGAAGCTTCGTTAAGTACTGTGTCAAAACTCCTTTTGAGTTGAGCAAAGTCTTCTGCAACAGTTTGCAGAAGTTTATGGGCAGAAATTAAATCAATTGTTTTACATTGCTTTTAACCAGTTAAGCGCGTAAGGCATTAATATATGTCGTGCCATTTTAACTTGCTGATCGCGTATGGCATTATATGATGTCATAGAGTTGCTTTACTGGAGTGCGTATAACATGGGTGGTTTACTCCGCTAGTCCGTATAGCATACATTTATGCCATCATTGTCCAACCTTATACTATAGTTTACAAACTTGTTTTCACGTCATTAGTGCTTTACATCGTTCAACTCAACCCCAGAAGATACTACGTATAAACTACAATCATTTTTGGCATCTTCTTTCAGATGACCCTTATCAAATTCAATTCTTTTATACTGTAGCATTGACTGCTTCGAGACTTGCGGTAAACCTTGTGCAACAGTGCGTGAATCATGCTGAAAGCTTAGCACTATAAATAGATTAGCTCAACATTCTTAGTCGCCACGTGGAGGTGGTAGCCTACTTATCGTATAGAATATAGAGTGTATTTGAGATAAATTTTCTTTCATTCTTTTGATTTTTTTTTTCTTTCAGTTACAGCGTATGTACGACTGATCTAAACGAATTTATATTACAGTTTTACTATAATATATTCTGTGTATCTCGTTTCCCTTTTTATGGCTGCCAACAAAAGAAAGCATTTATCAGAACAGGCTCTAAGAAGCCTGCTCGACGAATCGGATGATGACTCTAGTGATTCAGACATGGAAGACGAACCTTGCTTGCAAGGTGCAGAAAGCTGTGATTCAGAGAGTTACATGAGTTGCAGCTCAGATAATTTAGACCTCAATTCTCCTTCACATGACATTGACAGCGATAATACTAGTGATGTTTCACTACAGCAGGCAATACCTGTACAATCGAACTCAGTTTGGAGTACTGGAGCGCAACAGAACAGAGATAGATTTCCATTTACAGGAAGTCCAGGAATGAAAGCGGTAGTTGAAAATAAGGAAGATCCCCTTCCATTTTTCGAGTTATTTTTTGATGACTCACTAATAAACCTCATTGCTGAGCAAACTAATGTATACGCTCAACAATTCAAAGAAGAGCATGATGGTCGACTGAAGCGACGGTCCCGAGTAAATTCTTGGACAGACACTAATCCTTGTGAAATTAGAGTGTATCTTGCTCTTCTGCTTTTACAAAGCATCATCCCAAAGCCAAAAGAAAGCTTATTTTTTAGTAAAAAGGAATCGATTGACACTCCTTTTTTTCGAAAAACAATGTCATCGGAAAGATTTGCTCTTCTTTCAAAATTTCTCCACTTTTCAGACAACAGCAAAAGTAATGACAGTATTCCAAAAAAACTGGCAAAACTGTGGCCAGTTTTACTTCACATGAAAAGAAAATTTTCATCTGTGTACATCCCAGATGAACATGTATCAATAGATGAGTCTCTGATGCTGTGGAAGGGAAGACTGGGATGGAGACAATACATACCTTCAAAAAGAGCAAGATACGGAATTAAGTCTTACGAGATTTGTGATTTACGGTCTGGATACATTTGGGATTTTTTTGTTTATACTGGAAAAGAGACTGCTTTCCTGAACGAATATCATGAGGAAAAAAGCATGGGAACCAAATGCATTCTGACACTTGCTCACGAATTATTAGGGAAGGGCTACTGTATCAGCATGGATAATTTTTTCTCTTCTACGCAACTGTTTGATAAGCTATGTGAAAATTCAACTGATGCTGTCGGAACAGTACGTGCCAACTCAAAAGGCCTCCCTAAAGATCTCATGTCCAAGATTCTCAAGAAAGGTGAAGTAGCGGCGATGTATAGAGGAAAAGTGATGGCCCTGAGGTGGAGAGACAAAAAATATGTCAACATGCTTAGCACCATTTATGATGACTCAACTGTTGAGATAGTAGTCTGTGGAAAAAAAGCAGTGAAGCCTCAGGTTTGTTTTGACTACAACGACAAAATGGAAGGAGTAGACCTGAGCGATGCATATTTGGCTTCTTACCCTTCTGCTCGGAAACGGCTGAAAAAATATTATAAGAAGCAGTTTCGACACATCATGGACATGGCTACCTTCAATGCTTATCTGTTGTACAAAAAGTGCGGTGGCGAGTGGAGTAGACTGAAGTTTATTCTGATTTTGGTGGATAGACTTATTGAAACGTACAAAGGAGGAGCACAGAGAGAGTCGCGCCGACCCTCACTTGAACAGTCGCCTTTGCGCCTGACAGGCCGGCATTTCCCAGAAGAAATTCCTCCAACATCATGCAACTCAAAGCCACAACGCCGTTGTCACGTATGCTACACCAACAAACAACGAAAGCAAACGCATTTTATGTGCAAGGAATGCGACAAAGCTTTGTGTGTTTCACCTCGCTTCAAAATTTACCATACCAAGAAAAACTATTGAACTTGTGCCTATCGAAGCATATAACATCAGCTGGGAGATCATTTGTTTACTCTATAATTTCTTGTGTTTGTATCGCTCTTATGGTAGCTGTATTATATATACTGCAAAAGTAAAAAGTACAAAATCAAGATGTTCTGTCATTGAATTACATAAACTAATAAATAGATGAAGCGAGGCCAAACAACAAATTCAACAGCAAGAAGTCGATTACGTAATGCATGATACGCTCCGCGACCGCCATATACTAGACAAAAATCGTTACGCACTGAGCGAGTAGACAGACCGAAAACCGCAACGCGCTTAACTGGTTAAAGGAATGTTCACGATATAGCTTTCGAAGGATTGTTGACCATCTGCAAAATCTTGCATTGCACAACCAGCATGCATGCAAAGTCAAAGTTTTCCATCTGTTTCATTATTGCCATAGCTTTATCCTCTCTTTCTTTTGGCTTCGTGCTGGTAAGTATTATGTGAGTCCAGCATTTCATAACGTCACAAAAGCTTTCCTTCAAAGAATAGGCAGCATCATATCAACCAGACCACCGAGTTTGATTTAACGCTTTTAATGTAGACGTTGAGCAATAAAGATCACGGACATTCTAAAGCTTTTGCCACCACACAATACAATGTCCAAAAAATTTATGTACCGACTCAATGGTGTCGTAAAATTGACGGGTCTCAGTCACGTTTTTCATGGCATCTTTTAGCACCAAATTGAAATTATGCGAAGCACAATGCACGTGATAAGCATGTGGAACCACATCTTGGATTTTCTTATGCAAGCCGGAGTACTTCCCGCTCATCACTGCAGCGCCATCATATCCTTGTGCACGGCAGTTTTTTATGTCAAGCCTTTTATGCTGAATGAAACTCGTTATCAGTTTGCGCAATCCAATAGCGGATGAATCCTCAACTTTGATGAATGAAGTAAACGCGTCAACAACTTTCAGTTCTGATGGCGTTCCATCATCGTGGTAATCGATTTGAGATAACAAAATACTTCACTTAACTGGTCTTTTTTGCTAGTATCTTGAATGGTATCAAGAATTATAGCAAAAAAAGAGCGCTTTGTAGTTTGCTATTTATATCACAGAGAACTTCTTCAGCTAGTACTGATATTAGTTCATTTTGTATCAAAGGACTTAAATATTTTGGAGAACCTTTAGCTAGTTCTAAAAGTTTGTCTAAAAAAATGTCGTATTCGGCAAGAAGCCGTATGATAGAGAGAAAATTACCCTTGTTGTCCTTCGAAAGTTTTTCAATGGATCTGCAAAAAGGTAAATTGCACTTTGCTGACATCAACGTAACATTCACGAGTCTTTCCAAAGCATTTTGCCAAAAGTTTGTTTTTTCCAGCAAAGACTCGTGCAACGCTTCTTTTATTGTCCCCCTGTATGTCCATTGCTCAAATATGACATACGCCTCCGTAATGTGTGTGGAGCGTTCATGACTTTGAATTGCTGCAATAAATGCTTCTAGTCATTTAAACCTGTTGTACTCCAAGGGTTTTGAAGTGAGTAAGAAGTCCCTGGAGAAACATTTTCACGAAAAAATAACCAGCAGGGCTGGCAGTAAAAATGGTCCATGCTTGATGAATAATATAACCAATTATCTCCGTAGTTTTAGACCTGATTGTATTACATAATGGTAATAATTTGTTGAAAATAAACAACCGATTTGGAGCGGATTTTTAAGGCAAGGTCCTTTAGGTTGTTTTGGACATGCTGCAATAATTAATTTTTGATCTCTGAGTTTACAATACTGGTGAGAAAGTCGTCATCTTTGCTTGCATTTGATCTATCTTTAATAGTATCGAAATTTTTTCATTGGTACTATTGTTGAAACTGTTAACGTCAACAAGTTGGGGAGTAGATTCTGTCTCACAAATGCTGATGTCTTGCTCAGCGCTTTGGATGTTTTTGGTCGAGTCGAGTTAGCCACACTTGGCTTTAAAGCTTCCCTAAACATCAAAACTATTCACAGCACCGACAACGGCACATAATCACTCGTCAACTTCCTACTGACATACTATAAGAATAAATTAGCACTAAAGTGGATAATATTAAACCAAATAGTTTGTCCTCGCCACAGGCTAAAACAAATTGTATCTCACTATTGAATTAACTTCCAACGCGTCAACACTAAGTCTTAACCAACTTGAACGTATCCACACAGGCAAAACTGCGCGAAATGATTTTAAATTATATACAGGGTGTCTCAAAAAAATGTACTCACTCTTAGAATGACCAGAAAACCTTTATTTATGAACATAGAGCGAAATAAAATAGCTTCAAATACATGAGACAAATGTTCAAATTGATGACTATTATAAATGTGCTCACTCTTTTTTTGTGTTGCAGATATCCTGAATTTTTTAGCAAAATATCTTGAATTACTGAAGCCATGGCAGGAAATCAATTTAGTTTCAAAGAGAGAAAGTTTGTCCTGAAATGCTGTGAAAGTCCCCACTGAATACCCTTCGCGTTCCCCAGACCTAACACCCATGGACTTTTTTTTGTGGGGATACTTAAAAGACAAGGTTTATTGCAATAAACCAAGGACAATTGATGCACTGAAATTGGAAATTGAAAGACAATGTCGTGATATTCCTAATGACATGTTTTGCGACGTTTGCGAATCCCTAGGTGCGCGTTATCAGCGTTGTCTGGACAATAATGGTCATCAATTTGAACATTTGCGAACATGATTCTTAAATTACATTTGTCTCATGTATTTGAATCTATTTCTTTTCACTCTATGTTCATAAATAAAGGTTTTCTGGTCATTCTAAGAGTGAGTACATTTTTTTGAGACACCCTGTATTTCAATTAAATGAAATAAATAACAAATGCAACGCTATTCATATAAATCAGCCAATTTTACTTGGTAACAATCGAAGCCACTAGATCGGGCCAGATTTCTCAAATCAACTATTACATTAAGTTTATAATCGGACAAAGCAGTCTATGAAGTCATAATACAAACAATTAGGAAGCACTGCTGTGAACAATTACGAAACTTGTAATGTCGATGCAGCTAAAAAATAGTAAAAAATTTCATCACAGTTTCTTCGACGTTCGAGTTAAAAAAATAAAAAAGAGAGAGAGAAAAAATGCATATAATTGTATTAAAGGTCACAATGCTTTTAACCTCTGAGTTAAAAACTGTAAAACGAATATTTGCAATCACCAATAAGAATACCTTAAAGACAAAATAAATGAAGTGGGGTTGTTCAGTGATTATGCAATTACTACGTAACAAAGAAAAAAAATATGTCATAACAAAAATTTAAAAATTACTGTAAGATTTTGATGGGACTGAGCTAAATTAATCACATAATGCGAGTGAGCTCATTAAGTGGATTCCACAGTAGTTTAATTTAAATAAATAAGTTTGTTTGTCAAATGAAATCTAAAAAATAAACATTTTAAATTTTAATCTTCAAACAAATTAGTGCAAGAAACTTATATAACAAACCTTTTTTCGACGATAGTGATGACGATAGTGACGACGGTATTATTTATAAAGCAACAGTTTATAAAAGATAGCACTGACCTGCTTTGGAAATATCAAAATAATTTTTACTTAATTTTTGATTATTTATAAACAAATAGTCGATAAGTTATATTTGATTTTTAAGCTTACTAATTTTATAAAAGTGATTAAATATCTTTTTTGGAGATGAAAAAAGGCCAGAAATTGAATACCGATCATATTATCCGCACATCGTGCCTTCTTAAGGAGTCGAGTCCAATTTGAAGAAAAACCGATTGGAATGAGAGTTAGTTTTTTTGGGAGAAACAGAGTTAGTTTTAGAGAGAAAGTAGTTGGTTTAAAAGAAACCCTAAATTATATGGCAAAACACAAAATTCCAATTTTTATGGTATTTTTTCTATTTTTTCTATTGTATAAGTGTTGTTTTTTATAAAAACGTTCATTAGGTTAAATTGAATTGCTTTCTTTTCATTAGCTTGTGGCACAACGGGAAATTACTGGTCTCACAATTTTGAGATTGTGAGTTTGCATCATGCTCAAGGACTGAAGCCTAAAGAAAAAAATTTTTATGCTGCACTGGAACTAGCTGCGTTGCTTATACATCCACTCAGGCGCTTTTGATCTGATACTCTATGGGAAAATGTTCTAAATAAAATGACAAATTTTTATATGTATTTATTATAAAATTGTCAAATTTTTTTTGAAAATTTTTGAGCTAAAATTTTCTTTTGAAAACTATAAAATAAAAAAAATTCTGAAAACATAAAAAATAATTAAAGTACATTATGAAATAAAGTAACAGAAAATAATTTTTAAAGTAAAAAGAATACCTTTACAAGAATTTATTACTTTAAAACCATTGTTTCAGCAAAATTAAAATTTTTATAAAAGATTTTTTGCTAAAAATTTCTGTCACATGATATATAACACCAAGTAGCCCATAGGCATAAATTATATTTTTATAAAAATCAATGAATGTGAAAGTATTCTAAAGTTTTTATGGAAAATGTTTTGAAGTTAAGAAAATTTTAGATGTTTGTTGAAACGAGACACATATGTTCTAATAAGACATAAAAAGATAATGGTACCTAAATCATTTTGGTAATACCTTGTATAAATAAATAATGCGCAACAATAAAATAGAAATATTTTTTTAAAGAAAAATAGTTAAATAGAAGAAAAGGGGCAAATTTAAAACCCTAATTCAAGCAGAGATCAAGTTTTATTTAAATCTGTAACCAAACAGCAGTTTGTTTTACGTAAAATACTTTATGTAGAATTGTTATAGAATACACAAGTAAACAACATTTTGTTAGATAAAATAATTCTTTAGGTAATTTTGTTTGACTGAATATAAACATATCATCTGTTTTATTTTATTACGTCATTTTATTTTGCTTGATTTCTCTCTAATTTTATTTTACAAATTAACAAAAATTAAAAATTTAATTTTGATTTAGCTATTTGTTTGTAAATTTTAAAAAATTTAATTTTGATTAAAGCAAAATTGAGTTTAATTTGAGTTTGCCAAATGATTGTGCATAAGTTATTTTATTAATAAAAATTAAACTTAGTAGAAAAGTTAATTAAAAACCGATAAAAAATGAATTAAATTCTTAACTAAATTTACTCAGATTTCTTGGTTGAATATTTCTGGCAACGAGATTGGAGATGACGGATTTGCTGCAGTTGCTTCGTGCGTTGATAAAATAGATCAACTTGAAATTGGTTTTAATTCAGGTTTTGAGAGATATGAAGAGTTTTCCACAAATGGTGTGATTGTTTTGTGCAATGCCATCCAGAATCGATCTTATCCTGTAAGTAAAAAAACGATTTGTTTGCAAATTCGTTAAGGTTTAAATGATGTAAAATTTGCAAAAAGAAAACGAGTCTACGTTGTTATTATCGCTAAAAAAATGTTACTGCAAACTGTAAATAATTGTAAAATTGTTTAATCATGCCAATGAGAATTTTGTGAGTAAATATATGAATTATACGTGCGCTTAAAAGTACACAAGACTTTACACATTATAATCACTATCGGACCAAACCACTTTTGTTATGATTTCTAACAGATTAGTCACGTTAAAGGAAACTGATATAATCACAGGATAATCGATGCAACCAGGCAGAAAACAAGAAAAAATAATTAAATCATGTATTTAGGTCAAGTTAAGCAAAAATTTTGTGATGATTTACTGAACAAGTTTCTTTTGTAAAAAATTACGAATTTGACTAGTAAAGTTGTTAAAAAGTATTTATTGACAAAACCCCTTTATTTTTTATATCCACACTAATTTGATCAAGAAACAATCTGGTCTAAAGCTCAGGAACGCAATAAATTTTTCAGATTTTGCTCTTTGTCACTGGTATTTTAATTTATGATTCGTGTTGTGAAAGCGATACTAAACGATTCGATAAAACAATTTGACAGATATAGAAAAACTGCTCTTGATATTTGATGATTGTTCATAGTAAACAGAGATTTTGATGGAATGGAGCTAAATTGGTCACATAATGCGAGTGAGCTCATTAAGTCAATTCCACAGTAGTTTAATTTAAATAAATAAAAGTTTGGTTGTCAAATGAAATCTAAAAAAAAAAACATTTTAAATTTTAAGGTTCAAGCAAATTACGGTGCGACAAAAACGAAACCGGACTGTTGGTATAAAAATTTTAATACAACATATTTTGATAATTTATGAATTGTACCCTTCAAAGTACTCTTCCTCCAAGTCAATATAGTTTTGCATTCAATCCTGCCAAGCACGGAAGCACTTGGTAAAATCCTCTTCTTTGACTCTATTTAGCTCCCTCGTCACTGAGGCCTTGATTTCTTTTAGTAACAAAAAATCAGCCTTTTTTTATGCATAGCTTTATTCCTGGAAAAAAGCCAAAAGTTACTAGGCACTAAATCTGGGGAATAAGGAGGGATGTCAAAAGCTGTTACTTCTTTTTTGATCAAGAACTTCCACTCACTAATTGTTTGTGTGTCGATGCGTTGCCTTGGTGAAAAAGCAATGACTTGTCACTCTACAGTTCCCGCCTGCTTTTTCCCACCACTTCTGTTATGGAGGTGAATGAGAACCTGCTGGTAGAAGTGCTTATTTATTGTTTCACCCTCAAGCACAAATTCATGATGAACCATACTCTGCTGATCGAAAAAAGCCATCAGCATGAAATTGATTTTTGCTTTTGACATGCGCGCCTTCTTGGATCTGGGTGATTTTGCAATCTTCCACTGCATACTTTGGCTCTTTGTTTCAGGATTGTATTGAAAAACCCAAGTTTCATCTCCTGTGATGATTTGTCTAAGAATATCTGGATCGCCTTTAATTTTTTCCAACATGTCTTCACAAAACTTGACTCGGCTCTACTCTTTCGACAAAATCTTGGGCACCATTTTGGCACATACCTTTCGCACCCCCAGATCATGCAGTAAGATCGTCCGCACTGATTCTCTGTTTAGGCTCACTTCATCTGAAATTATTCGTACTGTCAATCTGTGATCACTTTTCACCAGCTGCTTCGCTTTTTACTAATGTTTTCATCTGTCCTCATTGTGGAAGGTGGTCCCGCCTTGAGATCATCCTCCACTTCCTCGCGGCCTTGCTCCAAATGTTTGTGCCATTCGAAGATTTGTGTCCTTGATATCACATCTTCACCATAAACTTCTTTAAGAATTTTAAAACATTCAGTTAGGGTTTTTCTCAATTTCACCAAAAACTTCAAATTGATTTGTTGTTCCATTCCTGAGCTACTAACAATTTCGTAATAACCAGCAGCACATAGTACAAACAAACGCGACACAAAGTAAGAAAATTGTGGCAAAGGCTACCAACATTACATTACATAAAAAACTAAAACACAAAAACGGAATGACTTACGCTAAAGAAATTGCAACACAATAGACCTAAGAAGTTTTAAGGTGAGGAAGTGGCTTGCCGATTGGAATTGTGCCAAGAGCGTGGAGGATGCAGTCCGGTTTCTTTTTTTTCACACCTCGTAGTTCAAGAAACTTATTTAACAAACCTTTGTTCGACAATAGTGAAGAAGATATTATTTATAAAGAGACTTTATAAAAAATACCCCTGACCTGCTTTGGAAATATCAAAATACTTTTTAAAGAGTTTCTTTGTGGTACAGAATTTTAATATTGCTTTAAACAAAGTCGATTTCATTGCAGACAAAAGCTTTTCATGAGGCTCTCATCAGTAGCTATCGCGTCAAGATGGGACGAACCAGAGAAAATCAAGGTATTTATAGTCTCAACAGTTAGGAGAAAAGTGCTGTACGTGTACGTGTGGTCTCAGAAAGGAGAAATATACAACTAGACAAAATCTAAGTGAGGAGAAGGTGCAAAACAGTGTAGTCTTGAAAAAGAAAAACACACAATGTGCAATAACCAAAGAGAAACACTGTTACTTACAACTTAGGGGATTTGAAAAGTTTTAATGTGTAAACAAATTCCTTTTGTTTTAATGTGTAAACAAAGTTTCAAAGTTTTAATGTGTAAACAAATTCCTTTTGTTTACACATTAAAACTTTTCAACGAAGGAACGAGTTGGTGCCACAGCAAGAATTTTAAAACGTTTGTCATTATAGTTTGCAGCTCATTGCTTTTTATCAAGCAAGTGTTATCCTATATCAGAGTCACAATCTGGGATATTACATTTTAGCTTACAAATCTACCTGGTTGAAATCGTTTAGGGCGCTTTGCTTGCTGTTGTAGCTTTATTGATAAGAAAAGCTTCCATAAGCTTACAACAGCCGTTTTGACATTTTTATCAAGACTAATGGATAGTGAAAGTTCCGTTACCACCAGAGTGGTATTTACATCCAAACGCATGTTACATGTCTCTTGCAAAGATGTTTTACCTACCACGCTGAAAAGCTCTGTTATTTATGAATATTTGTGCCACTGTGACAGTAGGTAAGTAGGACGAACATCACAGCGACTACAAGATAGAATCAAGCAGCATGTTCCCAAATGGCTACAACAGCAAGCGAAGCGCCCGACATGATTTTAACCCGGTAGATCTTGTAAGCTAAAACGTAATAACTCAGATTGTGACTCTGCCATAGGACAACACTTGCTTGATAAAAAGCAATGTGCTGCAAACTATAATGACAAACGCTTTAAAATTCTTGCTGTGGCACGCAACTCGTTCCATCTTTGTCTATTTGAGACAACTTTTATTGAAACCAGGCATCCGGTTTTATGTAAACAAAAGGAATTTGTTTACACATTAAAACTTTTCAAAGCCCCTAAGTTGTGAGTAACAGTGTCTCTCTTTGGTTATTGCACATTTTGTGCTTTTCCTTTTCGAAACTACACTGTTTTGCATCTTCTACTCACTAAGATTTCGTCTACTTGTGCATTTCTCCTTTCTGAGACCACACGTACAGCACTTTTCTCCTAACTGTTGAGACTATAAATATCTTAATTTTCTCTGGTTCGTCCCATTTTGACTACTGATGAGAGCGTCAGAAAAAGCTTTTGTCTCCGATGAAATCGACTTTCTTTAAAGCGATATCAAAATACTTTTTACTTAATTTTTAATTATCTATAAATAAATAGTCATTAAGTTTTATTTGGTTTTTAAGCCTACTAATTATATAAAAGTGATTAAATATCTTTTTTGGATATGAAAAACGGCCAGGAATTGAATATCTATCATATTTCCTGCACATTGTGCCTTCTCAAGGTTGTATGGGCCTGGTAATGGTTTTTATTTAAGCGGAGTCAATCTTGTTAGTAACCAGAATGATCTTGGTAACTATATAAGTAAAAAGAATTTGTCTAGATTTACAAGTAATTTTCTCAAAAAACAGCATCGAACTCGGGACCGCGTATAGGCAAGCTAAAAAGTTAATCAGCCCACTTCGTACCTCCCATCGATGTCATATTTAATTTCTTATTTTTTCTACTAAATTCAACTTTCAAGTTTTAACTTGAGCAACGGACAATTTGTAGTTACAAATAATTTTAATTACAAATACCAAAGTCTGCATTATCGCATAGAGATTGTGACCTTGATCTCTAATTGAATTATAGTTGAAGCGTTATAATGTATCTAAATTATTTTGGTAATACCTAGATGTAAATAAATAATGCGCAACAATAAAATAGAAGTATTTTTTTAAAGAAAAAATAGTTAAATAGAAAAAAAGGGGCAGGTTTAAAACCCTAATTTAAGCAAAGGTCAAATCTGTATTCTGAAACCAAACAGAAGTTTGCTTACGTATAATACTTTATGCAAAATAAACAAGTAAACAACATTTTGTTATAAAAAATAACTTTTTAGACAATTTTTTTTGACTGAATATAAGCATGCAGTAATAAACTTACAAAAAGGGGGCTGGTGCAAGATAAGTAAGGAGAGGCCACTATTTAGTGAAATAAAAAAAGGTAGCGGCGCGATTTTTAGTATATAAAAGGGATCAATGAAAAAAAAAATTTCTTCACTTCGAAGTGTGGTAGTATACATAGTATAAACTGTCATAACCCAAGGATGCCTTTTTTCAAATTTTTTTCTTTTCTTTTTGAGATGTCATAAACGTTTTGATGTTACTATGAAAAATAGAGCAATTTTTTGTGTTGGGGGACCACAATTTAATCTATTTTACGGGGTTTGGTGCGGCTGCACCGTTTGTACCCAATTAAAACCATCACTGTAAACATGTCACTGTTTATTTTATTGTGTCAGTTTATTTCGTACAATTTTAAAATTAATTTTATTCTGCAAATTAATAAAAATTAAAAATCAAATTTTGACATAGTATTTATTGAGTTTTAAAAATTTTTAATTTTGGTTTAAGCAAAATTGAGTTTAATTTGAGTTGAACAAAATAATTGTGGATAAATTATATTATTAATAAGAATTAAAAAACTGATAAAAAATAAATTAAATATTTAACTAAATTTACTTAGATTTCCTGGTTGAATATTTCTTCTAGCCTGATTGGAGATGACGGATTTGCTGCAGTTGCTTCGTGCATTAATAAAATAGATCGGCTTCAGATTGGTTCTGAAGAAGACAAAAATCTGTCGATAGATGGCGTAATTGTTTTGTGCAATGCCATCCAGAATCAATCATCTTTTGTAAGTGAAAAAACAATTTGTTTGGGAATTCGTTAAGGTCTACTCTAAATGATGTAAAATTTGCAAGAAGAAAACGAGTTTACGTTGTTATTATTGTTAAAATAAATGTTACTGTAAGCTG
Source organism: Diplosoma virens (assembly GCA_963680785.1). Taxonomy (NCBI): domain Eukaryota; kingdom Metazoa; phylum Chordata; class Ascidiacea; order Aplousobranchia; family Didemnidae; genus Diplosoma; species Diplosoma virens. The sequence continues at coordinate 74,948,639 of OY796880.1, forward strand.
TAAAAAAATATTTAATCATGCCACTGTGAATTTTGTAAGTAAATATATAAACTGTACTTGCGATATAAATTGTAGTTGTTCATGTATTTTATGTTTTGGTAAGTCTGTCTGCTGTATACTTTCTAAATATAATTTGTCTTGATTCCAATACACCACATGAAAACGTGAGGTAAATTCAATAAAACCACGCTAAGTCAGCTGTCCATAAAATTTGCTGACTAGTGTGAAAATCTATAAATGTAATTTTATTAGTTCCAAAAAGGGTTATTAAATTTTTGCTTTTTAAATACAAATTAAATTTTTGTCATAATATTACGTCAGAAATTAAAACAATTCACGGTTATTGCTCCACATTTATTCGAAGTTTTTACATCAAACTGCTCAAGAAAGCTGATACGAGATACATTTTTTGTATTGATTTTAAGATATATTGGAAAGCCATAGAAAGTTGTACCAAAATATAAGCATATTAGACTCATAGACTATAAGTTATGCATAAACTGTATACTGAGAAAAATTAAGACTGGTTCAAACAGCAGCAGATTGAAATTAACGTGAAAATAAAAAAAAAATTGCCAATATTAACACTAGAAGAGAGTGGGGTTCAGTGGGATAAAAATTACAGTTTTTGCTGTAGTGCTTTTTTTACAAGTTATATCCTAACCAAAATTTTTTTGTATAACTTATACAATTAAATCTATCACAGGCAAGTGTATTTTTATAGATCTAAGCTCATAAAAAAATTTACAATGGGGCACAATCGGATTAAGCATAGGGCTATTAAGCATATTAGACAAGAAAAAATCAAAATCAAAGTAAGCAAATAACAATACATTGCTTGTTGGTTTGTGCTTGCAGTCTCCAAACAATGAAAAAAACAAGAAGTTTACTGCAGCAGCAAATAAGAAAAAAGTGCGCCGAAAATGGAAATGCAAAAGCGTGTCTATGCATTAAAATATATCAGGAATTCTTTGAAAATAATTTATACATCAGTAACATAGATTGAATTACAAGCATGAACGGTGCTGAGCAGAATACGTTGATTAACTATTGATGTATATACATTAAAGAAAAAAAAGTCATAATCGAATTTCAATGAAGATCTTTGACGACTAATCGATCCATATTCCTGGGCTGCAGGCAACACAGTCTTAATGTCTTTCTCCTTTACTGAAGCCAAATCAGTGACCTTAGGAAAGAAAAACTCTGTAACATTACGTTTCTTCTGCATGTAAGAAATATCATAATCGCCTTCAAAATCCTTGTTTTTGGTGATCTGCCTAACATAATATTTTTTCGGAAATGTTTTGAATTTAACTAGCGCATAGTCATCTATTGCAGGCTCATTAGTGCAATCTGGGACAAAGAGATTTTTTTTAACATCACAAGGATCTTAAAAGTTGTTAAATGAAGAATCTTTATTTCATTAACATTTAAACTTTTATTGCTATACAGACGTTTTCTAGTGTTTTTAGCTTTCCCTTTTGGTATTTTCTTAACTTTTTTACAACTTTCTAAAAGCTCTTTTTATGGTAAGTCAGTTAAAATCATGCTACAAACTTTTTTTCTTCTCTGATATTTTTTTTTCTTTTGGGAGCTTTGGGATAACCAATTACCGGTTTTGGAGATAAAAAATTATTTTGGAATGCTTTTAGATTTTGATTCTCAACGTCATTAAGCGACCTTAAATCTTGCAGCTGAAAATCAACATTGTCCAAGCTTCCGTTTTCTTCCAAATGTTTGTTGCTTATTGATGCATCATTAGGTTGATCAGTGACCAGAATGGGTAAAAAATCGCATTCATCAAAAATGTGTTCATCTAAGGGGAATACGCCAGTCTTTTTAAAGCCAGCTATGATATTGGTTGGATTCATAGTTTTTTCATAAGAAATTTTAACCAACCCTGAAATATCATACATGGTCGAAGAAACTCCTGATTTCTGTTGGAGTTGAGCATTTAAAGTTGAAGAATAATAAGATTAAAATGGTCAATAAAACGAAACATCAAGTGGCTGTAGCTTATGACTACATTGAAGATGAATATTTAATAAAGTCACCATATCTTGCTTGGCATATTTAATGGCATCAATTGGTAAAAGAGACTCATAATTGTCCATAATGAGCATAGCTTGATTATCAATAATCTTGAATGTTTGAAAAAGTGTTTGAAAAAGTGCTACATAACATTTAAAAACAGAGAGCTGGTCATCCAACCTAAATAATACTATTTAAGACAGCTAATAGTCAAAAAGCAGTCACGTAAGAGTTTACAAAAAAGCAACCAAACGTCTATAATACATGTACAGGGTGTTTCAAAAAATTTGACATCATTTAACATGTAAATATCATAGAAACTACACAGTCTAATCAAATAAAATTCAACAGGGTTAATGTTGAGCTAAACAAGATTTATTCCTGTAAATGTATATAAAAAATTCAAAGGCACCTGAATTTCATGAAAGGTTTTACAAATGTTCAATATGCGCGCCGTCTGTGCACCTGAAATCGGCACATGTGAAGTCGGTACTCCAGCTGCTCCTAAACATGCTGCAGCATGTCTTGTGTAACAGTCTCCAGTGCGGTGGTGTTTTTTTGTTAACTACCTGTCTCTCACGAGAATTAAACAGAAGATTGTTAAGTAATTTAAGTAAATTAATGAACATATTTACTTTTCATGAAATTCAGGTTCCTTTGAATTCCTTATTCAAATTTACAAAGATAAATCTTGTTCAGCTCAAAATTACCCCTTTTTAATTTCATTTGATTTGACTGTGTAGTTTCTATGATATTTACATGTTATATGACGTTAAATTTTTTTAAACACCCTGTATAATATTTTGTGTATCAGAGCAGAAACAAATATTAATATAAAGGATATAGGATAGACATTAATTACAGTATATTTACAAAAAAGCTTCACTATACTCATAAATAATCACCAAGACAATAGATGCGTTATTGGTATAGCTTTTTGGTACAGTTAGAATGAAACAACCTGTCTCAAATGCGTATGATAAATAAAGATAATATATAATTCTGTATTGTTACTCATGTAGTATGTACGACACTTCATAGCTTAAATATAAATATTCTTCAATTCTTGAAATAACTAACCTGAAGGATTGGTCAAGCCTAAGGTTTCAATAGGTGCTTCTTTAATTATATGTTGCTTGAAATGTACCCGTGGAAATATCATTAGAGGAGGTAACAAATAACCTAAAGCATTAGCAAAGCGACATGTTGTTACCAAGGTTCCTCTTTCGGAGCTAGTTACTTGTGAAACTTGCTTTTTTCCTTTTAAGATCACCACATTAGCTGGGTTTTTGCACTGCTGATGTGAACGTTTCATCCAAGTTAAATAATCTAGTTCCAGTAGCAAATTCCACATTGCCATCATAAACATTTTTAAGTTTTTCAAAAAATGCAGCAACGGTGTGCTTATTAAAAGCTGTTGCTCTTGACAAGCTACATGCTTCTGGCTTTCTTAAGCTCAAATCATAGTGTCTTTTCGTAAAACCATATAGCCAGTCATTACCCGCCAATTTTGTTTCATTCCAACGGTTAGGAAATATTTTTTTTACTTTTAACTGCAACTTCATAGGCCATTTTTCTAACATTCAGATTCGTTAGTCTAAAATTCATGTGAGAGCACATAACTAAATACTTTTTTTAATTATTTTCTTCATCTTTGTTGAAAACTTGACAACATACATAATTCGGTCGAAACCTTTTTTTGTCAATATCTGAACTATCAGTTCTTTTTATCTTTTTGACATATTCATGTAGTATATTTTTATCAACACCCATCCTTTCTGCTGCTCTCCTTATTCATATACACCATAATTTATTACCATAACTACTGCTTCTTTCATACTTTCTTCAGTAAACATACTAATGGTAGACTTCTTTTGTCTATTTCTTACCATAATTTTCATAAATTATTATAAAATAATAAATATTATCAAAACCAAGAAAAATTTTTTACAATTTATGCATCATATGTAACTTAAAAATTATTGTTATAAACTTTAATAAAATTAGTTATAATGTTAACCTAATTATTATTTGTTAATAACTCAAATGAAATAGGCTATTGCGAAAAATAGATCTACGTAATTGTTGTATCTTTGCACGAATACACAGGTTTATTAAATAACAATAGTAAATATTCACAAAAGTACTTAGCCAAACAACAACCGTATTGAAAATAGAATGCTTTTGTTCGTTTGCTGTAGTAGCTTGATGGCTTTGAACTGACTGCTAAACCAAAATAAAGGCGCATATTTAACTAGTAACAATTATGCTTGGAGATGCGCGTGTCCAATAATTGTTCGAGCAGAAGGCGCTGATTACGATTAGAAGCGTTTAAGAAAACACTACGTCATCGATTGCACAATATCACAACACCTCCCCAAATAAACTACGACAAAAAAATATATATACATTTTAGCAACAATATTTTTTTGGAGGTCTCTTTGTTCTCGCTGATCGTCGTAGATTGTGTCGCCCGTACTCGTCTCCGGTTGGTAGTCTCGGATTGTTGCGTTGGTTCATCGAAGAAGAACTAGATGCGTGGTCAGTCCCGGCTGGAAGTGTTTCTGTAGACAAAACGCTCGTTGGGATTTCACAGGGATCATCATCTTGATCCGAACCGTATCGAGGTCGAAGTTGATCAAGATGTCTTCTCCAAGTTGGTCCTCGAGGAATGACTCGTACATTGACGCTTCGTGTACCATGAACTTTCGTAACTATCGCAGGCACACATCGTGGGTCACGATCTCTTCTAGGGCCGAAGTACAGTGCGTAACAAGGGTCTCCTAGTGAGTAATGATGTTCGACTTTCGAAACCACTTCCGAGTCTTCAGCATTTGAATGCTTGCTCACTTGTCTTGACTGTCTTCCCTGCAGGAGATGCGGAATGGATGGAACCAAAGTGTCAATTTTGGTGCGAATTCTTCTTCCATTCAACAATTCGCTTGGTGACAGTCCCGATGCAAAAGGAATTCTTCTATACTGCATTAGAAATTCTTGCAAAGCTTCCTTTGGAGGTAACGAGGATTTTCTCAATGCCTGTTTGAACGATTGTATCAAACGCTCGGCAGCATCGTTTGTTGCTGGATGATAAGGTGCTCCGGTGAGATGTACAATGCCTCGTTGTTTGCACCAAGCTTGGAACTCTTGAGACATGAATGTTGTGGCATTATCGGTCACCAACGTGTGGGGATATCCGAAATGAGCAAATTCTTGTTCAAGTATAGCAGTAGTACTTTTCGAAGACGTTGAGGTTGTTGGATGAATGCAAGGATATTTTGAATAAGCGTCTACAAGGACTAACCAGTTTCTTCCCAGAAAGTTGATCGCATGGTCCAAGTGGAGTCTTGACCATGGTTTTTCTGGCATCATCCACGGATGGATTGAAGGTTTATCCGGCTTATTTTGAAATTGGCCACAGGAAGTGCATTTGCGACATAAATCCTCAATGTCAAAGCCAATTCTAGGCCAATAGACAGTTGACCTGGCAAGTTGTTTCATCCGTTGCATGCCGAAATGTCCAAGGTGTAATAATTTAAGAATATGATTACGTAGGGTTGAAGGAATTATTACCCGTAAGCCGTAAAAAACGCAACCATTCTCTGTTGACAACGAATTTTCCAACTTTTTGAAGTCTTTAAGCTCTTCCGAAAATGCATGCGGCCATCCCTCCTTCACAAATCGCATTAGTTGGGCAAGAATTGGATCCTTGGCAGTCTCTCTGACCACAAGCAATGGATTGTCAGGATTGATTTGACGACTGATTGTTCGAACTAAACAAACGCTATCGACATCATCTTCCATCTCCTCCCCATCAAAACTTGTGTCAGCTAAGTGATCAGTTAAGTTGGTGAGTTTCAACTTCATCATCGCCAGACGACCTAGTAAATTTAGATTGGGCACCTTAGTGACAATTACAGGAAAGGTCACGTCAGGTGATTTTCCAACAATACTTGCAGTTGATTGGAATTGTCCCACGACGGGTAGCGGGCTACCTTCAGCAACTTGATATTGAACTAATACAGGTTGTAGAATGGGTTTACCCAGCGTTTGCCACGTCGCTTCACAGCAAAATGTGTCACTGGCTCCGCTATCAATTTCAAACTTAATTCTGTGGTCATTAAGTCTAATAGTTTGATAGATGGGTGAAACAGAACATTGGACTTTGTGCACCAATTTCACCTGTTGTTTCACAAGCTTATTATCTCTTAGTCGAGACATGCATACAGATTGCAGATGACCTGTTTTCTTGCAGAAGCTGCAAATAGCTTTGATGTGAGGACAAGCTTTGCTGAAATGTCCAGAATTTCCACACCTGAAGCAGGCGGTTTTCTTTTTTTGCGTTTTGGAAGTTTTGGACTTTGCGTGATAAACTTTTTGCACCGACGTAGAAGGTTGACCGTGTACGGTTTTCTTTGCTACCTTGGCTGCTTCTTCCACTTCTTGAGCCACTCTGATGGCGTTGCTAAACTTCAGTTCATCGTCCTTGAGCTTGAAGAGTGTCTTCAAAACTGCTTCGTTGTCTACTGAACAGATAAATTTAGTTCGCAAGGCTTCATCTAAAGGATCTTTAATGGATTGAAAATCACATGTAGCTGCATCTTGTCGTATTCTGCTTGCCAGTTCAGGAATAGTTTCGCCAGGTTTGCGTTTCATGTCAGACCAAAACTTGAAACGTTCTCTGACAACAAATCGTTTTGGGTCGAACTGCTCTGCCATAAACGTCTGAATATCATTCATGGTTAGCTCATGTATGCTTTTGACAGGTTGTTGCTGAGCCGCTAAGTTGCTAAGCATTTTGTAAACGGAGTTAGATTGGTTGGTGAGAAAAATTTGTGCTTGCTTGTTGTCGGGAATGGAGTTAGCAGTGACGAATGTTCGGAACCTTGCCAAATAATCAGTCCATAACTCAGATGTGGAATCGAATGGTTGAAAACTTGCCATCGGTGTTGGAACATTTTCTCGCAGGTTGTTCAAGCTGCTTTGTAAAATTTTCAGCTGCTCTTGAAGCATTGTCATTTGCTCGCGATGTTGCTTGTTCTGCTCTTGGTGTTGCTTATTTAACAACAAAATCAGTTCAGAAATTTCACTCATATCGACAATTCAAGCTTTAATGCAGATTCAACAAATTTTCTTTTTTTCTCGACGCAGTTGAGTTCCTTGAATCCTCGTCGCCACTTTTGCCTGTTGTATCTTTGCACGAATACACAGGTTTATTAAATAACAATAGTAAATATTCACAAAAGTACTTAGCCAAACAACAACCGTATTGAAAATAGAATGCTTTTGTTCGTTTGCTGTAGTAGCTTGATGGCTTTGAACTGACTGCTAAACCAAAATAAAGGCGCATATTTAACTAGTAACAATTATGCTTGGAGATGCGCGTGTCCAATAATTGTTCGAGCAGAAGGCGCTGATTACGATTAGAAGCGTTTAAGAAAACACTACGTCATCGATTGCACAATATCACAACAGTAATCATCAAAGGGCACAGTCGGATAGTATTTGGTTGTTCCCCGAAAAAATTGTCCAATTGTACCCTAACCAGAACTTTTTTATTTTTCAAAATAATGGCAAAACTTAAAAGTTACTTTAAATTATTTTATGCTATAAGAAAGCAAATAAAACAAGTTCTAAAATGTATCAACAGTGAGAAGAATTTAAATTAAAGCTCAAATTCAACTATAAACAAGTTCAACTATAAAGTAAGGTAAAAACAAGTTCAACTATACCCTTTTCAAAATTATTTACCTACCCTAAAAACTAAAATTCATCTACCACATTTCTTTTACAATAATTAGTTTCTTCAAACTAACATAACTGAATGCTTTGTGGTAAATATATTTATGTCTGCAGTTTAAAGTTTCAAAGTTTCAAACTATTTTTTCAAATTACAATGTCCGACTGTATTCAGTGATTCAGCCGGGCTCCACTCTCCCCTATTTTAAGTAGGGTTTGAATGCACTCTACAATCTGGTAAATGTCAAATTACACAAAACTTGAACGCTTGTATCTGAAAAATTATACAAAGAAAACAGATTTGTTGAGGATGTTTATAGCATTCTTTCCAAGCATGAAAAACTACTTTTTTCCTTTTATTATTTTTGTTTGCAGAACTTAAAAATATGCTAAAAGCATCTCAATTTAAATATTTTTATTTCAATATTTCAATTATTTACATTTACTGCAAAGACAGTAAATCCCAAAAACTTTCGAAATCGGAATCCCAATTTTTAACCTCTAATACAGTATTTATAAATAAAATTTGTTATTTTTTGGACAGATGAAAGAGCTGGATTTTTTGTGTCGAAAAGAAATTAAAGTTGACGCCAGGAAAGAATTACTTCGAATCAAAGACAAAGTTGATACAATTAACATCAACCATGAGCAACTTGATCAAGATTAACTTTGAATTTAAAACCTTTCAAAAACTTTGCATTATTCAAATTCAATGTTATTCAATGTCGAATTGAAATTTTTGTTGAGCTTAAATTAATAAGTCCATTCTACTTTCCGTTTTATTTGACTAGCTGTTTTCATCTATTTACAACAAATAAAAATGCTCATTGAAAAACTACACTATATCTGAAATTTATTGCATGTCATTATTATGATTTAGTTTCAAACACTTAAGTTTTTTTTAAATTATTATTAATTCTTTAAAAAATTAATTGGAGATATCATGCTTAACTTTTTTAAAGGTTACTTTTAAATAATAATTTCAATGAAAGAATCTGGTTCTTTTTATTTTTTGTTTCTTTTCCTCTTTTTTTAATGTATGATGCATTAACGTTTGTATTTTAGTTTTTGTTTAGATTTTTTTAAGATTTAGTTTAAAATAATATTTTCAATTAAATCCAAAATTTGTTCAAAACTTTGCTCATAAAACAAAAACTTCAACTTTTGTAAATTTTTGATTTTGCAATTAATAGTGTTTGTTTTATGCTTGGGCCTACATGAAATAAAGCGTAACGATAGTTTGAATACTTTGCTTACTTTTTTGATGTTTAAAATAATCGTATGAATTTGATCTTCATAAATTTGGCAATTTTTTTTCGCTTTTGGTTCAAAGAATATTATTTATTTAATTAAAAAATACCTTACAAATTTTTTGTTCTGTTTTGCTAATTATTCATTGAAAAATTCTTATAAAAATGAAAAATTTATTGGAATTTTGTAACAATAGAGCGTAGCTAATTTAATGAATATTCAACTTTTGTTTGTTTCTTAATTTATTTTACTATTGCTTTTTGCACGGCCATATTACATTTAATTTACTGTCGAATGAAAACAAATAAATGTATGATACTCAATTTAACTCAAAAGGCTATTTTGTTTTCTTTGCTTGATAATAAACTTTTGTCAAAATTAAAAGTAAAATATACTTGTGACTTTCTAAATAATAATTTTTCTTTGTAAAATGTTGTAGACTAACGCCAGCAAATAAACATTAGCTTTATTCAACTGAAAGACGCTGCATCAATTGCGATAACCACAACTAAAACACAGGAATTTTACCAAGCGCGTAACTGCCTAGGCAGCCGTAAGCACACCACGCATCATGCAGGGAGATGACGTGTGATTAGTACAGTGCACGCGTGCACAGTGCGGGTTCGATTACACGACATTCACCCCGCTTGCAAGAAAGTGAAAATTACGTTACAGAGAAAAGCAAACACGAAAATAGGTAAGGCTAAGAAAATAAACACTAAGCAAAACAGACCAACTAATCTTAATGTAATTTATCAGGGGGTCGTCTTTGGCAACTGGAGCGCTAATTTAATAAAGTTTATAAACCAGGTTGATTATCCAAATCATTTGCTCTAGAAAAATCATGCAAATCGCTGTCCGTTCTTTTTAATCTAAAAAACGGAATTTTGTTACTTTGGGAAAGACTCTGGGACACATTTGCTTGTCTTGGACGGGCTGGAGTAGGTGCAATATCTCTAGCAGAAACAGTAACCTTGCGACCTTTAGGTTCTTGTACGACGGCGCAACTGTGATTATCGTGGAGCAAATTCATTTCTTCTACAGCAGGATCATACTTATCTCCTACATGTTTACATACACACCAGTCCAGATTTGATCATTAAGATTGGAGCGTTGGGACCAAACATAGAACGACGGGGAAATTTAAAAACCGATCATGGAAAACTTTATTTGTAGCTGTGCAAAGTCATGTTCGCTATGAGTGAAGAACTTGTGGGATGACCATCTTTCAATTAATGAATTCTAAGCCGTTTGTGCAGAACACCAGTTCCAAATTATGCCATTAAAACCTTCGCACTGAGAATTACCACGAAGGTTATACACGGAGAAAAACGTACTCGCAATTTCCCGTTCGTTTAAAAACTCCTTAATCTCTTTCGATACAAATCACTTTAGATTATCATTGTGAACAATAGCAGAAAAACCGAACAAACTCAACAGTAATCTTAAAACACGGTGTAACTGTGCAAAAACTGGTAACTGTACGGGCGAAAAAAAAGGGAATTTGTAAAAACTCATCGACAACTGAAAAAATGTAATGATTTTTTGTTTTCAGAGGCAGAGTACCTTTAAAATCCATACTTAATCTTTTAAAAGGTTGCGAACTTTTAATTAAATTTACAATAGACAGTTTAAAAAACTTTGGCTTAACCCTGTCCAGACTGGGCTTTTTGGAAACTTTGAGCGACTGGGGGGGTGGCGAAAACTGCCCGCGCTCTTTACTTGCTTGTATCTCAACAATTATTAGCGCTAGAATTGTTATTCAAGTTTGTATAAAAAGAAAATTTTATACTCTTTTAATATAGATGGTGCATTTTAACATTATTTGGGATTGAAAAAGCGGGTTTTGAAAGGGTAGTCAATTGTCGTAAATTGGCTAAAAACGAGAGAGCGATTTGAGAGAATTAATGACTTCGGCTGTTTGTCGAACGTCATTAATCCGTAAAATTAAAAGTATGAATGCTGATAGCTGAAATCCACTTGGCAAACGTATTACTGTTTACTGAGAAAGAAATTTTACAACAGCAAATCTGCTAAAAGCTGGTTTTATTAGTGCTTACAAAGCTTCGATCTTTGCTATTGATTAAATAATTTTTAAATTCACTCTCTTTTGGGAACAATTTAGGCAAGAAATTTTATGACATAAAAAGAAGGGCAAATTATTACACAAAAAATTGTGTTTGTAGTTCCACATCGCAGGGAACTCACGTTAAATATTCTTCACTATAAAAAAATATTTCGACTTGACTAATTTATTTAAATTTGATTGCTTTTGATAACATCGATTTTTTAAATTTTACTGAAATCCTTTTTTGCTTCGAATATTTTCTTTTTTTGGTTAAGTACGCTAATTCATTAATGAAATATTTGTTTATTAAAATTTTGCTAACGTTTTCTGACGTAATTGTTTAACTTTTAAATTTTGTACGCCTTGTTAAATTAGTTAGGTCTAATTTTCGTAAGAGTTACGTAAAGGTAATAAAAAAGTAATTTAATTACCATCAACTTATATTTCAACTGTGACGAGTAATGTAACTTTGTTTGAAACTTATGAAACTGACATTTTTTTGCGATAGAAATTATTTAATTGATAGTCCAAATTTTAACATTATTGTTTGAAAAACAAAAATACCAGTACAATCAGAGAATAATATTGCACTCAAACACAGCTCAATGCATTTTGCTTGAATATTTTTTGAGTTTGTTTATGTGAATTTTTGAAACTATTACCAGGCTGAACAAAAGATCGGAAGCGCTATTTCAATGCCATTTCTTTTTTTCATTTCGGATCACGCCGACGTTTTTTTTCTGATTGAGGAGGAAATGTCGATAACACAGCGGTATAAATACTTGGTTCCACAACATTTTTACTAAGTATCAACTTTAGTTTTTCTAGAACAGGGGTGGGCAATTTACGGCTCGTGGGCCGGATCCGGCTCACCGCATTGTTTCATCCGGCCCAAACCACGACTACAGTTTGCATGGATATAAATTTCTGTTGAAAATATCGATGAAAATAAACGAATTGTCGGCAAAATAAATACCGTAATTTTCTACATATTTTCCGCACTCGAGTATAATATGCAATAATACAAGTTCAATTCGAGATGAAGACTTTTTTTTTTGTTTCGAGATCACCATGATTTTGGGAGAAAAATAATGAGATAGAAGACGAAATCAAAGTGAAGACTTTTTTTTTTTTTGAGATCACCATGACTTTGGAAGAAAAAAGGGAAAGACAAAATTAAATCCGTTTTTCTTTTCTAGAGAACATCAACTTTTCGAAATTCTTGCCTCGGACCCCTGAATTTAAATATCCACAACTAATAATGAAGATCAATATTTTTAGAGATTACTATAATGCGGCCCGAAAATAAATTCAACTTCCAAATGCGGCCCTCGAGCTAAAAAGTTTGCCCACCCCCGAACTAGAATAATATACCAATGCATTCATTAAAAAGTGCGGCCCTCAGTTAGCTTCCGTGACCACAATGCGGCCCGCAAGCCAAAATAATTGCTCACCCCTGTTCTAAAATGTTAGACCAGTGGTTTTCAGACGGGGTGCCGCGGCACCCTAGAGTGCCATTTGTGTTTTGCTAGGGTGCCGCAAGCTATTGCATGTTATTCACTAATCCAGGAAAAAGGTTGAGTGTTGTAATGTTATTTTGAATTATAAATTTCAATGTTACTACATATATTTCTGTTTCTCAACCTATGTGCCGCGAAAGATTTCGTGAAAAAATTATCTAATGACGTCGAATATTGCGCTTTTTACACGTGAAATATGTAATACTCGGAGCGAAGACCGTTTTTATTTAGAAAGAACTGATATTAGAAAGGAAATTTAAGAGAGAGACCATGAATTCAGGTGATGAGCTTTTTTTTTAGAGATTACATAATTTTGGTGGCGGAAATCAAAGATCGTAGCTGAAGTGCGCCGCGAATTTTGAAAGATCCCAATTATGTGCTGCGGCCGAAACAACGGTATTTTTTGAACCGAACTAGTTTTAGGGACAAAAGCTAGAAATCTGAGCCCAATTCTGGGTGAAAACTTTTTTTTTTAGTAATCACTTGATTTTGGAAACAAAATTTAATAAAAATAGTCTAAATGTGCCGCAATCGGAAAAAGGTTGAGAAACACTGGATAAGACCTTGAATGAAAGGTTTTACTAATTTCAAAACAAGACTAAAGTCAACGTGAAACAAATTTTGTTTGCGCGGCTCCGTGTGTTTATTCATTGCTAATACACTTGCTGCATTTATGCGACAAACATTAAGCAAATACGAAAATGCAATTGTGGTCCATTTTCGAGACTTGGCTTTACTCTTAACGTATATATTACTTATTACTTGCTTTTGATGACATAAAAAGGTTGCTGTCACATTGAAAATTTTCAAAAGGTTTTTTAATTTTTGTCGATAGCGTCCGACATTAATTCGCCATTCTTACTCATTCAGCCGCGCTGTTGATGATTTATTTGATTTCTCAACCGGTAATGTACAAAATGAGGTAAAACTGAAGAATATGTTAAAATTTTAATCGTAATGTGTCATTAAGCATTTTTCATGTCTTATTTGTAATTTTAATTTTAAGATGAAAAAATTAAATAAACACAAATTTACTTGTGGATTCAATCAAGTTCTTAAGCTTGATTGGCTTCCTATGAAGGTGCAGACACTGTCAAAAAAATATACAAAAAAGCAAAATATTTTTGCTTTTAAAAAATAACAGACACAATATGTTTATCCTTTTATTCTTATCCGATTTGAACATTACCCATTTATAATAATCTTCTTTGAATTTTTAATTTCCCCCATAGCATGTTCATTATTAATTTTATGTAATTGTATGTTAGCTTCCTAATTAAAACTTTGTCATTTTTGTAGCATACCTACTATTTTATTTAAATTGCTTCATTGTTAGAAAGAAAACAACATATCCGTATTTTTTGACTGATATTGAAAATGATAACATAAAGAGAAAGTTTTTCCAAACAATTTGCAAGTTTAGCCTTTATAAAAGTTGAAATCAGGATTTGTTCCATCTTTTCCCTAAAATTTTAGTAACATTTACACAGACACATTATTATTTACATAAGCCACGTTTTGTATTTCTTAAATTATTGATGAATTTCCAAGAATTTGGATTTAAAGATTAAAATACCGCTGTAGTTAAATTCAGTTAAATTCATTTTAAAGACAGAAAGCTCGAATCATGTACAATCGAATAAACTCAAATAGGCTACTTCTGCTGCTACCAAGAAAGCAATTTTCTTTGCAGTGTTCTTCAAATTGCCCCCTGTCCTGGATCAACTGGGTAGATAATGCTCTTTGAAATTTTCAGTGCAAAAACATTATGAGAGATTTGCCTCTACAATCATAGAAACTCGATCAAAATATCAAATAGATAGAAGATGAAGGCCTTTTTTTAGCTTACATCTTCAATTTAAATAATAATCTTTGGACGAAAATTGGACACTGATTGAAAGTAATCACTTTTTTCTTATTTAATCTTCACTTTAATTTGAGACAAATATAGACATTTTGGACACGGATTGAAAGTGATAACTTTTTTTATTTACTTTAATAATAATAGTAACAATAGCAAGTTTTTGTAGACCGCTCTTCACCGAGAAATTTTTAAAATCATATGGTCTCAAAGCGGAAAAAGCATCAGTTAAAAAATAAAATACAGTAGCAAAAAATACAAGTAGCATAGCAAATAATAACAACAAACACAACAAAAAACAAAAAAGACAAGTTGTACACACTATTCAGAAGAAAAAACAATAAAATACAAATGGTGACAAGTGACAATGTTGTACAATACTTCCCAAATATTGCATCAACAATAACCAAAGAGATAAAAAACTTTACAAATATCAGATATAACAATATAACAGTATTAAACATAACAAAAAAAGGTAAAAATACATCATTAATATTACAAATATCAAAAGTCTTCACTTTAATTTATGACAAATATAGATATTTTGGACATTGATTTAAAGTGATGCCCTTTTTTTTACTTTTTATTTTTCTATTTTTATATTTATCCTCCTGATTCGCATAAAAACGACGGAGGCGCTAATGCATTGGGTAGGCAATTACCCAGACCTGCTTCCGGAGATGCCAAGATATTGCTGCCCGCTTGTAATTTTAACAGAGTTATGACTGTAATTTAGAACTGCTTGTCAAGACCATCATGCAAGAAAAGTGTTGCAAAGTGCTTTTAGTTTTTAGCCTTCAGTTTAAATCCAGGACAAAAATAGAGATTTCGTCCCTGATTAAAAGTTAAAAATTCAAAGTGGCAACTCTATAAATAGAATAAAACCATGATTTGTTGTATATCAAGAAAATTTGGAAAAGATTGCGTTGCCCACAAACTTTTTTCAGCTGGTACAGCTATGAAATTTGATTAAGAAATTCAAAAAAGGTGCCTTTCTTTTAAATTTTGCTCACCCCGACAATTTACACACCCGACAAAAACTTTCCGGCGTCCCTGAACTGAAGTCATCTGGCAACACGTGTGACAATTAAACAATTTACTTTTAAAATATAGCGGGAAAGTTGCAAAAAGACTTAGCAGAAACTTTTACTTCTATCTTATTTATTTATTTTTTATTTTTTTGCACATAAACGTCGGAGGCGTTACACTTAAAACAACAGTCAAGCTAATACCCAGACCTGCTTTTCAAGATGCCAAAATATTGCTGAAAAAAATATTATACAAATACGCAATAATTAAAAAAATAAAAAAATAGTTTTATGGAGATAACAAGCCAAAGTAGCAACAGGATATCATAAGGTAGTTAACCTGCAAAAATTACTTTTGTACGTGTAGATGACGGCCCAAAGTCGCACCGACTTAAATTTAAATCTGCTTGCTCAAACCACCAAGTGGAGAATAAACACCGTAAAATGTCTTTTCAACAGATGCAAGAAAATGACGAAAGTAAGTTTTGAACATCCACTTTATCGATCGCGGACAAAAACCATTCCACAATTCTACTTACTCGGCCATGTTGCCGACAATGTTATTTAGGAATGAGAAGCTAAAGATTTTGAACTTGAATTTATTATTACAAAAAATTGTTTACTCTTATTCTGTCGTCAAAGTTTTTGATTATAAAACATATGAAGCTAAAACTTTTTATTTCATTTATTTTTATTTTATATTTATATTTATCCTCCTGATTTGCTGGGAAAGCAACGGAGGTGCTAATACGTTTGTTTCGTAATGCAAATCGCTTTTCCGGCGAAAAATTGGATTATTTTTGTGACCTCTCGCAATCCAAAATTTGCAGCTGCCAATAGCAAGAATATTTGATATATTTGACGTTTTTTAACAGATCGATCAATTTATAGACTGTTTAAATTAAATGTGATGACCTATCTCCGCTCTTAATGACCTAAATGCGTCGCTCTAATTAAATAGTAGAGATGTGACCTCGCTTTGACAGTGATCTGTGTAAGTGCATGAAATCGATTTCATTATAAAGTTCGTCGTTCGAGCCATGTGGCCCAATTCAAGTTTACTATAAATAGCGAGACATCACTCTCATCGAAACAGTGACCATAATTTTGCCGATGAAACGGTGACCTTGATTTTGCTGAATGTTCAGGTGATCATTGTTTTTGCTGAATAAGTTTTAATGCTTTGCTGAATTGTGCTACATTGCTACGCTTGTAAAACCGCAGATAAAAAATAAACTTCTTTTCTTTGTATAAGTTACAATTATATTTTTTCTTGATCGGGCGTCAGAGTGATGCATATTTAAATATAAGGGTAGTTTGTAACTTGGGGGGATTTTGCTGACCTTATTCAAAAAAGTTCAGCACCACGAAGATCGACAAAGCTATTGAATTCCGTTAAATCATCGGACAAGCCAGCATCTTTTTAACGAAAAGTGAATTTAAGAATTGTGAGTTTCTCTACTAACAATAAATTGAATTTGCGAGTTCCTTTATCAACAAAAATTAAATTTACAATTTCTTTTTGAACCAACGTTTTTAACCAAAAATGTAAAGAATGGCTGTCCCCTAAAAATTTTTTATTTTGTTTTTTTAGTTTTATAAAAATATAACTAAAATTTATAACTGCTTGCCTAAACCACCAAGCAGGGGAAAATGCCGTAAAGTGTTTTTCCCAAGAGCCTAACAGAATGACACGAGTAGGTTTTGAACCGATATTATGTCGATTACAATCACGGCGCCCTAACCACTCGACCACGTTGCCCACGCTGCCGAATTTTTTTTGTATAGTTGAGGAAGAATACCTTAAATGCGGTACTTTTTTTAAAACTTTAATACTATTCTAAAAATTATTGCGAAAAAATATTTCTAAGCTGTGTTCCAGTAATTTTATAAGGCAAGTCTTGTTAATTTTTTTACAAGCAAAATTTTTATCCAGTACCGAGGACTTTAGAATGTGAATTTTTAAAGATGTAATTAGGTTATTTATTTTAAATTGTGAGGAGGCGAATTGCACATAATTTCTTTCAAAAAATATGAAAGAAAAAATAATAAAGCGGCTATATAGCAAAGATATACACAATATAATTTTATATAGTCAACAGCGTCGTCGAGTGGTTAAGAGCGCTGTGATTGATGGCAAGCGCGAACGACACAGTTGCAGTTTAAAACCTACTCGCGCCATTCTGTTGTGTCCATAGGAAAGAATCTTTACGGATTTATCTCTGCTTGGCCGTCTGGGCAAGTAGATCTAATAAGATATTTAGGTTGTCAAGAAAGTTTTTGCGGTTTTGACCTTTAAAATTTTTTTCGTTTTAAATTTTTTTAGCAAAAAAGTTTTCGTTTTTCCAATCTCTCTCAGGTGGTTGGAAATTATCAAATATGTTACGTCTAATTCAGAAGCAAGCTCTCAACAGTTGGGCATGTATTGGCTTCAACTAAGGCTCTTAACCTATTAGTGCCCAGAATTATTTTTCGTAAAAAATGCGCCATTTTTTATTTACAGACAATATTTGTAGTAGAAAACACAATTTTATTGGTTTTATTAAAAAATTTTTTGTTTATCTATTAAAAAAAAGGTGGCAGCATATGTTGCCATTGCGCATTAACGGGGTCAAAAGCTCAAAAATCACTCACATTGTAAAGAACAAAACAATTTTATTTATAATGTAGTTTTACACTATTTAAATCAACATACGTATGGCAAAACTATTGATTTACCAACACCAAATTAGTTTTCATGGTGTATCACATTTTTGGCATTTTATTGAGCATCTACCACCACATTCCCGGCATTGGGAGTAACGAGAAAGCAACGCTACCGGCCAATGATCAACTTTATCAAAACGAATAGCCGTTGCAACATTAGGATTATATGATATTTTGGGGCCCGTTTTTATCCTTGGGGTGCCACATTGCTTTAGCACTTGCTGGACAACTTCTTTACAGAATTTTAATAAAGATATGGAGCTTTTCTTTACTGATTTAAAAACTAGCTAAGAATTTACGATGCATGCATCTATTCACCCTGAAAAAAATGCCCACCACCATTTTTTGCTACGTATGCGAATACGATATAATTTGCAACAAATTGATCAAACATATCAACTCCACTTACGCAGCGATTGTAGGAATGAATAATTTTGGGCATGGGTACATCAACGTGTTTTTTTTTTTTTTTTGACCAGCGTGAAACAGATTTGCAAGTATTAATTATTTGGCAATTTGATGCTACAAAAACAATGGCGTTGTCACACCATCTCATTAACATGTTGTTACCATCGAATGAACATGACATTGCGCCTCTTCCCAGTTTTTCCAGCTCTGATATTGATAAAAGAGGAAAATTTTTACATCTGTCGGCTCGTATAGTTCCTATTTCTCCAACTCCTTTAGCCTTCAGTCTATCAAGCAAAGGCAGGAATTTAAACCAGTTGTCAAAGTAAAGCCTTGATCATAAGCTTGAGCTAGGGAGAAAACAACATTCCCTCCAAGACCTAACGAAGTTTCTGTCAATTGATTGTCAGCACCGCAATAAGGTTCAATGTGGAGCGAATAACCTGTTGATGATGCCAAAAAAAACATCTTGAAGCCAAATCTAACAGGTTTTCCCCTAATAAATTGTTTTGAACCGTGTTTTCCGTAGTACTTAATCATTGTCTCATCAATGCTAATATCTGGGATAAGAGAAATTATTTTAAAACATTTGTTAATTTCTTTAACTAGGGTCTAATTTTATAATATCGGTCAGCAGTAATTTGCAAATTGTCAGCAAAGTGTAAGTATTTAATTATTTCTTCTCATAGACTCCGCAACAAGGTGATTATAAAATCAGCCTGATTTGACCAATGCCAACGTCGGAAAGAAACAGGGTGATATTCAGATAAAATTAAAATTCCAATAAAGCAAAGTAACTCTTGTTTTGTAAAGAAAAACTGATGTTTCCTCTTTGTTGGGCATAAATAATTGTCTGCCGAACTACTTCCTCCAACAAATCTGAGGAAAACAGCTTCAAAAACTGTCCAAAGGAGTGCAAATTTCTGAATCAAGAAAACCATCAATATTTGGATCATAAGTCTTGAGTGGTTCTGCAAGAACTTGTGAAGTTTCAAAACTGGTATTCCACTTCCTCAGAGTTTTCTTTCTCTTCTTTAATGGACGTGATGCATTGGAAAAATTTGCACAGTCTAAAGAATTGCAAAGAGCCGTTGTTTCTGCTTCCGTATTTAATATCCGTCTTGGCAGGTGCAAAAACGTCCCTGTGACTTCCTTATCGGAATCATCTGAATCTATATTAGTCACACCTTCCTCATGAGGTGATACAATTGCTATTTCAATATCAGGTCCATCTTCTGTAAAATTTGGTGAATTTTTCTCTAAAACTGTCAATACTTTGTTCAGAGTAAACCTGTATAATCACAGATACAGCTAAAAAAAATATATGTAAATTACATAAAAAAAAAACTTAAAAAATGCATCTTAGGAAAAGTTATCACAACAAAAACTAACATCTTGCGATTTATACTATTAAATTCAAAATCAAATGTTTATAACTAATAAACAATTGCATTAACAGAGTGGTTATCATTGCTCATCTTTTTACCAGATTGCAACAAATACCATTGACTGATTATGCTAGTGCCCAGTGGCAACATTTGTTGCCAGAGCTAAATGATACAACTAAAGAGTGACTAAACAATATTTTTTAAATTGAAAAACTTTTATTTTCATAAAACAGATATTTAAGCATATCTCAAATACAAAAAACTTAATTTAACATTTTATTTTTAAGAAGCTTACTTTTTATTTAAAACCATACTGCTTTTCTGCTACAAAAAAAATCAGTTTTTTTTAAACAAGTATCTTACTAACTAAATGCACTTTATCTGCTGTAGAAACACATGAACCAACTGTAAAACAATCAAACAATAGTTTCATCACAAAGAAACTTTAAGATAATTAAATTAAATAGATCACATTGTTAAAATTATTAGACCGTGTCACTGGCAACAAATGTTGCCACTGGGCACTAATAGATTAATTGATCGTTGTCAACATCCGATGGCTGACCACTACGTTTACCATCTTGAAGACTTTCATCACCGGCACGAAATTTTTTAAACCACCACTGTGCTGTGCGTTCAGTAATGGTTCCTATGCCAAACGCTTGGTTTATGTCGCGAGCTCTTCCTGCAGCTTTACGGAGCAATTTAAACTGAAAAAGAAAAAATGGCACGAATTCGTTTTTTTTCCATTTTTGGTTCAACGTTCTAAAAAAACAAAATTTCTTTTAAACGATTAAAATTACAACCATTGTATAGTGTAAAAAACGTTCTTTAACACTAGAACGACCAAGCGCGTCAATTGATGCATTTCAACTATTCAATTTCCCGTATCTCCACCGGATATCAATCTTTTCTGCTGAAACTTCTTGACAATTATTTTTTTGTACAACGCTTATTTTTGTGTGAATTTTAAAGTTTTTGCTAATAAAACGAAGAATTTAGTTATATATCTACCTAGAACGACCAAGCGCGTCAATTAACGCACACACCTGTAAATTGCACTTAGTGTCTACAGAAAGTGTGATTACAGCCCGCAGAACCACTACATCGTGAAAAATAAAACAACGTGATATTCAGCTTTGTCTGAGTGTTAATTAAGCATTGTGATGTCACAGCAGGATAGAATATTTTCTCCCCATCATCCTAATAAGCTATAGAAATTCGGGCTTACTTAGTCCCTTTATTCGAAACTAGCACGTGCTTGTAAGCTGTGGAGATTTAGAAGAAAGAAAAACAGGTACTAGTGTTGTCTAGTGACTTTGCTGTTACTAGCAATAAAAGCGCTCAACTCCCTGCGTATATGCGAACTTTTATAATACGTTTCAGGTGTTGACTTACCTCTGTTTTTTTAGTTTTTGATTGAAACGTGTTTTGCTAGTCATAGTGTATACAATATGCTATGACGTATTACTGCGCAGCAGGCTTTGTTGCGGTTACAAGACATTTCAGCAGACTGCTCAGATGGTGAATACTCTGACAGCGAGCTAGATGGCGCATTCACAAATGATGCACAAGCGGAGCTTGATTTACGTAGGAAAGAATCAGACGTCGATAGTCCTAACAAACGATGACAGCAATTTACAAAATCAAGTGCAGGTGAATCAAGACTTAATCAAAAAAGACGGAACAGCTTGGCAAACTTTGGCTATTTTTCCATGTGCAACGAGGGCGCTTGCAACAGCAAAACATACTGACCTTCAAACCTGGCCCAACTGCATTTGTAACAAGTAGAATCACTGAAAACAATCAATCCACTGTCATCGTTTCGCGTTTTGTTTGACGAGGCAATGCTAAGAAATACAAAAAATGCACAGTAGCTAAAGCTCTAGCTAACAGCTATAAACTAAAATATGACACTTGACGAGCTGGGCAAATTTATTGGACCGGTTATTGCAAGAGCGATTTAATGACAAAGAGGTCTGCCAGTAGAAAGTTGTGGGATGCAACCTGGGTGTGGAAGCTTTGTGGGATACAACAGGTGGTTGAAGAATTTACCGGGACAATTCAGGTAAAAATATTGGAAAAAATGCAATTAAACAATTGAAAATATTGGAAAAAATATATAGCTAAAATGCAATTGCAAAGAAACCTCATCAAAACTGACGAAACTTTAAAAAAAAGCGAAAAACATGCGCAACAATAAAGTGCTTAATAGAACAACGGATTTGTGCAACAGCTGCCGGGGCATGGTATGTGAGAAATGAGCTGTAAAATTTGCCCAAACTGTGTTGATTAAATGTAACAACAATCGCTTATTTTTGTAAAACGATGCAGTTATTATTTTACAAACCCTAACTTTTTTTTATATTTTTTTACCTTCAAACGCCGCGAAAGTAAAAAATTTTTAGTTTATACCTAGCAGGTTCAATTTTTAATTGCTCTGTTTCTTCTTCCAAAAAAAGTATCATGTAGATGTTTGGTTATTTTTAAGAGAAAAATAAGTAAAGTGTTTAATGCCATTACCACTTTAAGAATGTTTTTTGACCAAGTACATAAAAAAATTGCAGCTTTTATGCATTATGCGTCAATTGACGCACTTGGTCGTTCTAGGTAGTTTAAAAGCGCGGTCGTTCTAGTGTTAAAATGATATATACAGTACAAAAATACAACAAAAACTCGTTTAAAAATACATAGTTTGATATCAAAATTTGAAATACCGCAAGAACTTTCTTGACAACCAAATACTTAAAAATACAAAATGGCTGATGAATCGTTGTTATTTTTTGATAACATTTAAGATTTGGGCTCTAATTATATTTCGAGTTCGCGATGGTTTTTATTTTCGCGTTTGGGTCTAAAGTTAGGCTCTAATTATAAATCTGCATTACAAATACGATCAGTCAAAATATGCCGTAGTGATGAAGGTCTCAAGACCGGTCTTGGTTTCGGTACCGGTCTCGAGACCAATTTTTTCTGATCTCGGTCTCGTCTCGGTTTCAAGCTTGTGCTGGTGGACTTCGTCTCGGTCTCCAGATGATGTGGTCTCCGTCTTGTGTTTTTTAATTGGTCTCAAGAACGAAATTTTTTGTTATATTTGTTACTAGATGTTATTGTGATGAATTTTGTAATTTGGTTAAAAACGGAAATCAATGGGCAGCTTTGCCGGAAAAAGTGGCAAAAAGCTTAAAGTCAAGTTTTGCAAGTTTCTTACATTTATTCCAATGAAGATTTTTATTGTATTCAGGGTCGTCTGTTATAAGATAATCCGATTAGGAAGAAACTTTTTTTAATTTTTCTTTCGGCAACAAACAAGTATGTTAATACTTTAAATGTTTGTGCTCACCTCACACCCTTGCCCGCAATCGGTAGAGCATTACAGCAATAAAACCAAGTTGGTTTTTACCATGATTTTAATAATTATTTTGAATTATCTTTTATTTGAACTTGGATCAAACCCTTTCCCGAAAGAAGTGATTACTTTGATCCTACGTGTTTTTTTTTCTTTAATAAAGCGAACAAATTCTTGTTGCAACGAAATTTGTGTAAGAAATAATTTAAACACCATATTAAATATAGCCAGAGATTTTTATAAAAATGTTGAGTTGGTGACCCTCTCAGTCACAACGTTTTCCCATCCGTATAGTTTGTTTGCTTACTTTTTTATTTTTACACTCATCCTCCAGCCTCGCAGAAAAGCGTCGAAGGCGCTATACTTAGAACAAACAATATCCTCAAACTGCTTTTAAAGATGCCAAGATACTGTATTATTGTCGTTTTAAAGTTTTTATTTTGATTTTTTCAGCTTTTAAGAGATGCGACTAAAATTTACAACTGCTTGCCAAGATCGTCAAGCAAGGCAATCTGTTGTATCTTTGGGAAAGACACTTTCCCTTGCTTGGCGGTCTTGACAAGCAATTCTAAATTTTAGTTTTGTATATCTCTACAAAATTAAAAAAACATGTAAAAATTTTTTAACCAGACAACAATATCTTGATATCTCCGCAAGCAGGTCAGGGTAATTATTTGCCCTATGTATAGCGCCTCCGACGCTTTTCTATGAGTCAGGATAATTTTATATTTATTTATTTTTATCTCTATATTTATTCTCCTCATTCTTTTTCTACTTCATCATTCTTCATCATTCTTTTTCCATTGGTCTTCACTTTCTTAAAAGAGTTTTCGCGTACCCCACCTGCTCATGCACGCACATGCAATGATGCAATTACTAAAAGCCTGCTTTAGACAAAAGGAGATATCTTGAACAGAACAGGGCATTGTTGTTTCTTTATTTTATTGAAGTGTGCACAACACAGTATCGCAGGATGCAAGGAGAAAGTAATAGTGCAAACGCCCTAATCAAGAACGCAAATACCAACAAAATGAATAAGATTCAAGTGAAAAAAGCATTATGAGCAAATAACGAGTGAAATGGTATTTGGTTGTTGATTTAACTTCAAATTGTAGACTGTCTGTGTAGTAAAGAACGGATAGAATATGTAACAGTGCAAGAAAGTGATCGTAGTTACTAAAAATTTACAGTAGCATTGCCGTTATATGGTTATAGCGTATGTGCTGTAGACTGGTTACGGTTTATTTTGTAAATTTCATATAGTAATTTTATTGTAAAAAGTGATGGCTTCTAATACCAAAGGAAAGTGCCGTGGTTGTCTAGTAGATTATATCAAGTTTGGCTTTGTGTCGTGCCCATCCAGTATTCAGCTTTCAATGTGTCCATTGTGCAAAAAAATTCTTTTAAATGAGGCAATGAAGCTGTCAAGGTTGAAAAACCATCTAACCAGGCTTTATCCTGATAAAGCAGCAAGCAAGACAAATTCGTCGTTGTCATTGTCTTTGAAAGATATCCACTCCAGGTCAGACACAAACAGGACTGGGGCGGAAGGTTTATCCTTTTACTAACCCAGGCTGCTGTACTGCCTAAATCAGATGTTGGAAGTGGTGTTATTAACCCAGCATTGAATTTCATCATCCAAAACCGTCAGACCTCGTGCTCATGTGGTGCCGATGTATAGGGCACGCTGTTACTACATGGTCTGCGGTTTATTCAGAGGCGCCACACTCGCAATTTGATGAAGGAGCGAGTTTCCATTTGTGCATGGACGAATGGAATCGCCCAACGCCAGTCCGCAAGCAGTTAAGCTTAACGCAAGCTGCTCGGGGTAAGCCCATCCCAACAGGCCTGGCACCGGTCCCGGGCGCAAAAGCACGGAGCCTGGAAGGATTTTCGCAATAATCCGTTTTCCATTTGTGATTTGTACATTCAGAAGCGCGGATGCCAAGTATGGCAAGGTCGTCCAAAAGATTCCGCACAACTGGCACAAACGGGCGTCTGGATATTAGTCTCACTTGGCGAGTATCTAAGTACCCACTTAAAAGATCATACAAGATATGATCGAGGTCCAGAGATTCACGATAAGCCAAGGAGAGTGTTGCTCCCAGTTGGCGACGCTCAGCTGGCTGGATGACTGAGAGTACAGGTAGGTGGTCCGTTGGAGTGGGACGCAGGCATCCAGTAACTACGCGCAAGGCGTCGTTCAAGACACTGTCGATGACGTGAGTGTGAGCACTGCAACACCAGACTGGCGCACAGTACTTAGCTGTTGAGTAGACTAAAGATAAGGTGGCTATGCGTAGTGTTTTAGCACCAGCATCCCATCCCGAGCCCACGAGTATCCTAAACAGTGCGACGCGCGAGGATAGTTTTTTGCGCAATGCCACTAATTGGTGACGAAACGTGAGCGATCTGTCCAGTTTTACCCCAAGATAAGTAGGGGTTGGACAGAACGGTAAAAGTCTACTATTGTTGTAGACCTTTAGCTCACATTTGGTCTCTCGGTTACTTAAGTGAAAGGCTCCCGTCACTGTCTCAGAGTGACTGAGCTTCAACCTCCAAGTCTGGAGATACGCTGAAAGGGTAGACATGCCTTGGCTTAAACTCCCCTCCAAGTCCTTCCAGTTTCCAGAAGAATGCAACAATCCTAAATCATCCGCATAAGCAAACTTTCTGGAAATCATGGAAGGCAGATCGTACGTATAGATGTTAAATAGAAGGGGAGCCAAGAAACGATCCCTGAGAAACGCCGTTTTTAAGACGGGTAGTCTGCTTTGCTTGCTGTCACCGATAGTAAGGGTGAAACTTCAATTTTGGACAAGCTCCATAATCATTCTGATCATGTGCTTATCCGGAAGAAGTCTCAGCAGCTTGCAGGTAAGACCACGGTGCCAGACAGTGTCATAAGCAGCTGTCAAGGGCACCGTCCTTATTTTTCTAGCCCCAAAAGAATCCTCGATGTTCTGGATTAGCAGAATAACTTGATCTACGGTTGACTTCCCGCGTCGGAACCCAGCCTTCTCTTTAGGGAGCAGTGGATTAATTAATGGTTTAACGCCGGCATAGATAAGCCTCTCGAGGATCTTGTAGGGGACACAGAGCAGAAATATCGGTCGATAACTCTTTGGGTCCCCCACAGGCTTCGTTGGTTTTGGGACCGCAACCACAAGTGCTCTTCTCCAGATCTTGGAATCTTGAGTCGGCGCAAAGAGGAAGAGTGGAAGTCATGTAACCAGGACTTCAAAGCAGCTCCAGCATGAATTATATACTCTGGGCAGATGGAATCAGGTCCCGGAGCTTTACCTGGTTTTAAATGTTGGAGGGCAGCAGTAAATTGTCTCTGTGAAAAATTGTCAGAGATATTTACTGCGTCTGTTGTTGTGGCCCTCCAAAGGTCAGATACTTCTTGAGAGACAAGTTGAGAAGACTTGCGGTCAACAGCCTCGTATTTCCCATTTCTAATCAACTGAAATGCAATAGCATCGGCTGAATCGGGACAGTGACGAGAGAATGTCGTGATCTACCAGTAAGGTTGTTCAAAATACTCCACGCGTTTCGACTAAAGTGTGAGAAGTCAATGCTCCGAACAGCCTCGGACCATCAATCCCTCTAATTTCTGTCAAGCTTGGAAAGCAGAGCTGTAGCAGCCAAACTTGAGTCGTCTCCCTAAGGAGACTGCAGGAAGGTTTTATAGAGGGATTCACACTCTGCATCCCAATACGGATCATAGTTATTTCGATACCCGCGTGGGATAGTCTTTTTGGTTGCTTTCTTAATGGTGTTACAGAAGTACTGGTAAACCGCATCCACATCAAGTGAATCAGGTGGCAACAAAGTCATTGCAAATTTATTCGTCAAAGCAATGTAGTGACTCCATTTGGCCTTGCGGAAGTTCCATCGCTTAACAGGCATGCTTGGCACTGCCATAGCAAACCTTGGTGGTGTAATAAGCGAATATCAATGTTGTGATCTGGGAAACTTGTCAAGGACACGTTTATCCGGTAAGCGACTGTTTGGACCTACGCTAGCGAAAGCTAGATCCGGATTGGTGTCAGTGTTCCAGCAGCTGGAATAAAAACTGGCATCGTCTTTGGCATTATACTGTATAGGAGGGCAAGACAATTACTACTTTCCCAGCCAGCCAAACACTCACCGTCCGGAGTGCTATCATCATAACCCCAATCAGCATGACGACAGTTAAAATCGCCAGCTTAAAGACACTGAGGAAACACTGAGAGATCCAGGGATTGCAATCGTGTTGGTGGTGGTTTGTAGACATTGACTATTTTATAGCCATCAACGTCCACACACAACCACTCGATGTCAGTGGAGATTGGTTCAAAAGCGTGTATCTCAGTCACTCGTGGACAAACGTGGCAAGGCCATGCTTCCTGCTTAAAGAAGACCCAGCTAGTTGGTAGTTTGGAAGTACCAACTTCTCTGAATCGGTGTAGTGGGTCTCCTGCAGTAGGATGACGAGTGCCTCAGACTGCATAGCGAGGTGATGAAAAACGTTCATCTTGCTTGCGGTGAGGCCTTCGATGTTCAGCTGAAGAATAGTGGGTCTTCGGAACTTGTTGGCAATGTGCCCTGAAAAGGGCAGTTTTATCCTGACATTACCCCGTCCTGAAAAGACGTTTGCCGATTAGCAGATCTTGCTGAACATCGGAATGAGTGGATACCCTTCCGTTTTGGTAGGTTCGGTTTCGTTCTGTCATCTTTAACACCAATGAACAGACTTAATCACGGCCCAGGCTGCGAGGAAGCACCTGCCATCTGGGCCATTAAATTCCTGAGCAAACTGCACATTTTGTTCTTGAAAGCTTTATTTGTTTTTAAATCAAAATGGTTATCAATCTCTTATATTACAGTCTAGTTTAAAATGGTCCAAACCACGGTGCACGGGCCATATATGGGGTGTAACGTGACTATTTGCAGCCCGCCAAACAAACCTTAAACATTCAAAATTTTGTCAATTTTAAGACAAGCAGTCATTTTATAAAACCTGAGCAAACGGTTTGGAAGATTGCGAAAGTATTTTTATATAAGCATTATTTTTTTATAAAAAGTTAAATTCAAACTAGTTTTAAACTTTCTGTAGCCTGTAATTTTTAACATTTTTAAAACATGACCCACAGGAGTGAAGAACATGGACTATAGTATAAGGTTATCGCATTAGCCAGATTTAAAATGCTTATTACGTCAATCTTTCAATGTAATTTTATTTATTTTAAAGAAAGGATTTTGTTGTAAAGCTATAGTGTAAACTTTCTTTTTAATTGTTTTTCACTGAAAATCTTCTAAAGGTTTTTGTAATACAGAACAAAATCTTTGTATTAAAAAAACCTATGCTTTTTACCTTATTATTGGAAAATTTTTAAATTAAAACCGCAGTTGTTGCTATATTGTTTGTTTTTGTAACATAATAAACGTTTAAAGTAGATTGAAGGATTTTATAGTATAAAGTTTGAAATTCTTTAGTCTTTTCGGTGCCAAAGGACGTAAATTGACGTCTAAAAAAAGCACCTAATTTACTGTTTTCCGTTACTAACCTAGATTTTAAAGATTTTCCCCAAATTTAAAAGGTAATTGAATGAACTTGGCAAACACTGAATGAGAACCGATTTACGTTTTTTTCAGCACCGAAAGGATTAATGTTATTATTTAAAAAAAATTTATTTATTTCTTATGATGCATTAAGCTAAGGTCACTCGAAAACAAAAATACCAAATATTCACTCAAAAAAAATAAAAAAATAATTTTTTTTTTTTAGAAATACTCACAAAAAAGCGAGCAATTCGTCTTTTTAAAAGTTGCTTGCAATTTTTTCAAGTGTGTATTCAATGCTCATGCATAGTAGCAACAAACTGATTCAATTTGAATTGGAAACTTGCTTGTTCCAGTATATTCATGGCTACAAAAAATGTATTGTTTCTAGAAATTTTTTATCTTAAGCAAAACTTAGCCTACTAATTTTTTTAAAACAGCAAGATATTTAAAAGAAACTGCAATGGATAGGAGAATCTTTATTTAAATTGCCAAAGCCCAACTAAAGCATTATTAACAAAAAATCTCAGTTAAATAATATTTTACTAAAAGCTTTTGTTTCCCGAAATTTCTGCAAATACCTATATAAAAAATTTTATTCTTATATAATATACTTTGTTATGCAGTACTATACCAATTTACTTTAAAAAAAAAAAACAAACATTTTAAATAGGAAAAATTGTTTGACGTATGTTAGTTTATAATCTTTAAAAATGAATTAATTTGTGTTATTTATTAAAAATTTATGAGGTAAAAAATATAATACTTAGAAACCAAACATTCTGTTTGATTTAGTATTTGAAAAAGTTTTAATAAACGAAAAGTTTTTAGAGTTGGGTGACATTCAGCCAATATTTATTTTGTTAGGAATGCATGTATTTCTCCAAGAAACTGCCACTTTTTCCACTTTGAACATTGTTTAGTTATAGACAGTCTTGGTTTCTTGCTTATTGGATTTTAATAAAATCTCGATACATTTAATGGTCAATAGGCCTAAATGTTTTAAACTTTTTCTGTCTTATTATTTTTTGGCATTTACTCATTCGTTAAACTTTATTTCGTTTTGTAATGCCAATGTTGACACCAATAAAACACTTTATTGTGAACGAGTGCGTACTTGCACTTTATTTCCATGAAGTGCGCGAGACTTCAATTTTTGTTACTTTAACTTTTAACGACCTGCTATGCAACCACCATTTTGATAGGTTGTTTATCCAAATCCTGAGAAATATTTTTAAATTGAATAATTTGTCATGAAATTCTATGTCTATATGAACAATTTTTTAACAACATTAGATTGAACATTTAAATTGTTTAAAGTAAAAAATTTGTCATTAATTATTTTAACAGCTTAAAGTGAAAGGATAGCCAACTAATCACATGTGTTATTGTTCATTTTAAGAGATCCGTGACAAAAATACGTGACGCTTTGTGATCATCATCAGCACTAATAAACAGAGCTTTACGTCAGATACCAGCCGTTTTGCAGTTTTTATTAACGAGTGTATTAAATTACTGTATATCCGGGTGTTTGTTAGTAAAATTATAAATACATAAGTAAAATAAGGGATTTTGCAGTTTTGCTAGCTAAATCAAAAAAGTACAGAATAGTTCGTATACAGCAGAAATTAATAAAAGTTTACATTTTAATTGTATTGAAAGATTTTTGAGGAGTTTTACCCTTGCGTATGGAAGTAATTTAATTTATTTATTTTACAGTTTGCAAATTAAAATTTACAGTACGTAAGCAAATGCTGATTGATACAATTTAACTAAATTTACAAATGGACACAAAATAGCGGCAATCTTTTGTTTGGAAAATTTGAAACTGTTAACTTTTTGTTTGCTTTTTTATATCGTTGAATCATGTTTATGACGAATTCTAAAAATCTAGTCAAAATAATCTCACTCTCAAAAATAACTTGTTGACTTTTAGTCCCATATTTTCACGGTTTTATAGCATGACATTAAACAAAAAGCTAGATAGAGAGCCAGTTATTTTTAAAAAAATCACCATTAATTGGAAAAAGCATTTTAAAGGATGTCATGAATTCATTTTAAATATGGTTTCTTACAATTAAAAATTATTTTAAACTTTACCAAAATGTCCTTGCAGAAAAGGCCTCTTGTAATTGATGAATATTTTTTAATATTGAATTTTTAAACTTGGTTTGAAATAAAATTAAACAATTCAACTACCAGAAATAACAATTCAACTACCAGAAATTTCTTAGAAGACAAAACATACGCTTGTGTCACCGTGAAAACGTGCCTTGATCAGGTCAGTTGTATTACATTTGCATAATAGAAATTATCATGTGGGGGACAAGTAGGACAACAGACGTTGCTGTTGACATCAATAGTTTTGCATAACGAATGTTAAGTAAAATATTATCTGGGTTATTGTGCTGTGGAGCATTGGAAAGAGCAAAGCTTGGATTTCCCGTTGTATCGTACCACAGCGCATAGCAAACCTTTCTTTAATTGGGCAATGGATTTTCTCAAACCGATGATGTTTGTTAAAGGCAGGATTCAGAAGAAACCTCAAGGCTTACTCTTCACCAGCTTAGCCAGTAAGACCATCGTGTTGAATTGGTGACGTCATTATTTTTTAGTGAATTTGTTCTGGCGTAATACTCGATTTGTAGGTCGAGAGAGCACCTGTGTAACGCCTTTTCTCACAATGGTACAACTTTGTAGGCGGTAGCTAAAAACCACCGGGACACTTTTTAAATTAAGCAGATTTTTAACTTACCAAAGCGGAAAGGCATCATCTGGGAATTTATTCCAACTTGCACTTTTGCACAAGGTAGGGTCTAAAATGCAACGGTTAAGCAAATTAAGATTGCTTTTACTAATGTTTCCGGCACTTTCCCCTGCTTGGCGGTCTTAGCAAACATTTTTAAATTTCAGTCATATTTATATAAAACTAAAAAAATCAAATAAAAAATTTTAAGCGGACAGCGACATTTTGGCATCTCCAGAAGCAGGTTGGTCTTTTTTTTGCGAGTCAGGAAAATAAATGTAGAGATGAAACGAATAAAATGAATAGGTAAAAAATTTCTGAAATTACTTACTTATACATGTAATGCAGTAAGAATGGTAAACAAACGACTGCTGGCTCTTATTAGCGACGATCCCAAGGCTTGTGATCACACTCGCTTACCTCCTAACGTCATTTCTGTGTCCCTTCTTAACAATAGGTGAGGTTCGCGATACAGATAAATTAAAGAGAGATTATATGCTGTGTATAACCTAAAAAAAAGTTATATAAATACAATTTGGCAATGTCACATAAGTTCTGGGTAAAGTGAATCTCGCTTTTTTACCTTCGCTAAAGGGTTGAAAGAAGTGAGTTATGTTAGAAGAAATACGCAAACAAGGGCAGCTTGCAGTTGTTGGTTCCATGGAATTCTAACTTTCATACATATCTGCAAAAGATAAACAAATTGGATACGTTTTTGCAATTATGCCATTTGAATGTTTTGAAGTTGTCATAATTATAAGCCACTATGTTTCTAAATTATTATTAACCCTTAAGACCGAAATCAACGATAGTTGATTAGCGACGGAAAACCGGTAGCATTCCAGAAATACAGGGTGTTCCAAAATGGTTGACTTCATTCTAAATACCCATATCTCGGAAACTACTTGATGGATCATAATGAAACTAAATACATTTTATATTGAAGGTCATAAGTTTTATTGGTTAAATTTACAAAGAAAAGTACAAATATTTGTTGGTTCTATGACAGATTTTCATAAATGTTCAATATGAGCGCCGCCTGTGACTCTGCACACGTCGAGTCGGTATTCGAGCTCGTGCCAAACTCGCTGTAGCAAGTCTTCGGTAACAGTTTCCAGTGCAGCTGTAATTCTCTGTTTCATTTCTTCAATGTTAGCTGGAAGAGTATGTACGAAGACTAGTCCTTTCACATAACCCCAGAGGAAAAATTTACACGGAGAAAGGTTGGGTGATCGTGGTGGCCATTTCAGAAGCAAATCGTCTTCTTCACTACCTCGACCAATCCATCTCTCTGGCAGAAGCTCATTGAGCTAGGCTTGTACAGTGAGCTTCCAGTGAGGTGAATTGAAGAAATGAAACAGAGAATTACAGCTGCACTGGAAACTGTTACCGAAGACTTGCTACAGCGAGTTTGGCACGAGCTCGAATACCGACTCGACGTGTGCAGAGTCACAGGCGGCGCTCATATTGAACATTTATGAAAATCTGTCATAGAACCAACAAATATTTGTACTTTTCTTTGTAAATTTAACCAATAAAACTTATGACCTTCAATATAAAATGTATTTAGTTTCATTATAATCCATCAAGTAGTTTCCGAGATATGGGTATTTAGAATGGGGTCAACCATTTTGGAACACCCTGTATACTTCCGCGTGACGCATAAACGTAGCGAGTGCGTGAATGTCATTAGAAAGATTAGAAGACAAATAAATGAGAAAAGAATTATTTGTTTTTACGCGCCTTGTGAAAACCATCGAGGTCACAGCGAGAGCGAGCGAGTGACTCCATTTGTCTTATGATAAATTTTGAAATACAAGGGATTTGTATTAGGTTTATAGATCAAGTGTTTTACTATAAATAGCGAATTATAACCGCACTATGGCACTAAATCAAAAATAAGCTTTTTTTTCTGAAAAACTATGGTTAATATTTTTATCGATTACTCACTCATTTTTTTTTATCACATTTAAACAAGTTTTATATCATTTTCATCGAGAAAAAATTATCTGTTTAATGATACACAAATCAATTAGCTTCTTTGAACAAAAAACGCTATTATTTATTGAAAAACGTAATTTATAAAAAAAAAAGCAAATTTCGCTCTGTTTCCGGTTTTGCTGCGTCGTCGTAAAAGGAGTCAACAGTGCTTTAGGGGTTAAAAAAATCAAACTTCTATTTGGCAAAAAATGCAAACTTTGTTACCTAAACATAATTGTATTGATCACGGCACAAGAGCCAGATTTTTTACGTTAGTTTGAGGAAATTGAATATATTTTTTTAAACATTTATTCTTTCGCGCCCAATATCGTTGACAACCAAGTACGTTTTACCTCAGATAAACTCTCGATTTTTAAATGCACAAGAATCGCATCCAAAGTTGATTTTATTTTTTTGAAAAGTATTTGTTGTTTTTACTTTATTAAAAAACAGAGTTACTCTGGTTGTTTAATAAAAAGGGTGGAAAACAATGCTCAAAGCCCTGCAAGTAGTAATTGTTTTAAAAAAGAGACTGTTGACTAATACAAAACACAATTAAGTGGTAGGTAATTATTAAAAACGTGGCGAAAATATTTAATCAAGCTGTTTTTAGCTCTGAATAATGGGAAGTCTTTTTTCAAAATCTGCGAATGTGACAACAATTATCGATGGAAATGTTCAAGCTGATTTTTTTCATTCTGGTGTGGGAAGCAATGTCATAACAAATCAAGGTATAATAATTTATATATTTAACTTTATTTATGTTTAATTTTTTTATTTCACAGCATGTTAAATATTACAAAGTAAAAAAAATTTTTCGTCTAGTTTAACTTCGAACAAGTTTATAATAGCGCTCCGATGATCTGGTTTTTGTTTTTATTCTTTAAACATAAACCAACCGTTTTAAAAATAGGCTATAGAAAAAACAAAGATGGTAAAAAATACAAAGTGCTTGTTGATTTTTGTTTTTCTAAAGCCGAGTTTCAAAACTTTTTTGTTTACAGAACAACTAGCCTCATCATTTTAGCTTACAGAACATTTAGTCTTAGTTCCTCCGAATTTCCGATTTTCGTCCCAAATACGTAGTGAATTTTAAAAAGAGTCTTCACTTTCAATCTGTCTCTGATTTTTCGATTTCCGTCCCAAAAACGTTGTGATCTTGAAAATAAAAAGTCTTCCCTTCCGGGACGTATGCTAAGCCTATGCAAACCATCATTAGCGGAACTTACCGGAAATTTACGCGTCCTTGTTTCGATCCAATTTAAATTTGTATTAACAAGATATAAAAACTATGCGAAATAAGACGGACTAAATTGGACGGGGGAAATAAGACGAAATAAGATGAACGAACGAAATAAGATGTTCAGACAAAATAAGATGGACGGACGGTTTTCTATAAATAAACGTAAACACTAACGACTAATGCGTAAAGAAAAACTTATAAACACTCACCAACTGTAGACTGACACGGAGCAGACCGACATCGAACAGTATTTCTAACAGTATTATAAACAATCCAAAAATCCCCAACAGCACTCCCAACGGCGTCGAACAGTATTCCGAACAGTGACGCTACCACCGCTACTCAAAGGCTGAAACAGCTAACTGGCTGTCTCCTCACAATTTTACACCCAACTTATGGTAAAAAAAGTCAGCTCACGGGAACAAAAATCAGCAAAGTTCAGCTCAAAGCAACAAAAAATCAGCAAGCGAGCGCCGTGAAATAATAAAGCAAATTAAAGGTAAAAACAAACCCGGGTTCGAAACTCAAATGATACTTGCCGTAACAGTAAGCTTGCGCAATACTTTAAGTAAGTAACAATGGTTTTGCAAAACCTTTAAGTATGCTCGGTTTGAGAAATGCTGGTCTAAAGTAACCTAATTAAATTAAAGCATAAAAACAAATAAACAGTAAATTATTTTCTAAATCTTACGCTGGATGTCGAAGTGGTATGTTGCGTGAAAATGAATAAGAACCATCGCTTACATCATTATGTTACCAAAAAAACTAAAAACATCACGATACAATGAATATTCAGATCGGCAGATTATGATTCAATCCCTTCACGGGTTGAATCATCAGATTTTTATATTAATTTGCTTAGCGCTATGTTCTAGAATTTTCATAAGAAAATTTTGTTAATGACAAATTGTATCTTATCATTACTTTGACAAACCGTTTTTAAAAATATGTCACTAGGACTAAGAAAAAATTAAAAATTGGCATATTATTAAAAATGCAGATGCAAAGAAACTTATTCGTAATTTAACATATTTTAAGTATTCCAATGTCATTATGCATTTTAAAAAGCAAAAAATTTTTACTTTTCCTCTAAGGCCGACTCAGGTATAAAGTCAAGTTCCTTTACAACTGACAAATTGGGCAGTAGTTTGCAAAATCGGTGTGATTAAAAAAACTCGGTCAACTTCAGTGCGTTTTATAGGTTCGTTTCCATTGATTTTAATAGTTGTCATTGCTTTTACTCTTCTTTTGTTTTAATTAAAAAATTTTGAAGTTTCAAGAAAATGCATTTTGTAAATACAAAAATTATGGACAGACTTGGAAATGAAAAATCAAAAAACTATTGTTGAGGCGACCAAAATAAAACCTGCCTTATCAACATCTACTGTTGACATGGCAGTAAAGTGAACGAGTTGCTTTTAAATACAATTAATTAATTCAATCTATGAATATGAATGATACCATTAATGTTTTAGATTACTGATTCTATTCAGTTATTCCTTCAGGTAGGATATCGTTTAAATGATTTTATAGAAACAATAAAAATACGTTTTACAGAAAAGCAACCAACTTCAAAAGAAATAAAGCAAAAATGTAAGCTTACTTTTGATATTTAAACTTTAAATTAAACTATTGTCGTCAGTAAAATATAAAACTGCAAATTTTGATAATTTTTTTTTTTTAAAAATGGGTAAAAAATATTTTAATAGTGTACTATTAAATATCGAAAACAAAAATGAATACATAAAATATATCTTTTAGTAACAAATATTGCAGCCAATGGTTTCAGACTATGAAAAAGGTTTGTTAGATTAATTTGAATTCAAAAAAAGAGTCTTGGTTCTATAAATTCATGAGAATTTCGAAATGCAAAAGGGCAATAACAGTTTTCTTCTACTTCATCCAAGATGGGCTGAAAAGAGGATTTGTGAATTCATTGCTTAACCTTCTGTCTACCACACACAAAAATTAACGTTGCAAACCAATAGGATCTAGTAGATTTCAAGAAAGTTTTTGTTATTTTATGAGGCCTATGCTTGCATTTCATTCAGAATAAATGATTAGCACATTAATCTAGCTTTTTGCATTACTTTTGTCATAAGTTTTGCAAGCATTAAGTACTCTTGCAGTTGACAGCTATTAAATCTATTCATTACTTTTAACATGTTAATGTTTCTTTCAGTTCACTTCAGTTCACTTTTAGTTTAAATACAATTTTAGCTATATCATAAACGCACTTACTTACGAAAGAATGAATAAACAGCAGCAAACGCAACAACAAGATAAATCAAAAACAACATTAAAAAATAACACCAGCAACAATCACTAAACAAAACAACGCTTACAGCATTGCTAATAAAATGACTTGGAATGTTCCGAATAAACGCATTTTTAATACATAAAACAAACAAAACGACTCTTTCTGTCCTTATTTCTATCACAGCAAACCATTGCTGTCTTTTTAATTTAGAACCGTTGTTGTTATTGTAATCGCTTCTCCGTTTTTGCGCTGATGCTGTAGAAATTAAAATTCTAAATAAGCGGTCAGTATGGATGTATATGCGAATATGCTCTTTTTGTAGCTGTAGAAGGAACGTTTTTTGCTTATTTCAGCTTATATTGGGGATTTGTTCTTTCAAGCCATAACCTACCATGAGAGTATTTACAGCACTGACATCAATTAGACTGTAAAAAAGTACAAAAAGCCATCTTTTTGTCATTCTCTGGGAAGTGTATGTTCAGGCGGTTAACGTATCATTTGGAAAAATTGCAATACAATACAACTTATTATTATTTGTCTAAAGTTACAACATCATTGTAACAATTTTTCTGGAGCATCCAAAAAGATTAGTTAAACTAAGTAACCCAAATACCTGAGCTAAATTAAAGTTCTGTTTATTTCTTATCATGATCATTATCAACCGGATCAAGAACTAGTTTGCCGCGAGACTGAAGTACATTAAACAATAAGCTTTGGCTAAGTACAAATTAATTCCTTAGAAAACTTTTTTTTGCAGAGAGAAAGAAACCACTTTTCTGAATTATAAAAAATATACGAGAGACAGTCAAAAATCATTCGTGCTTTTATTTTTTGATTTGTTTGCACAAGCACAAGACTACTAGAAATACGTAATTTTTCTACTTATTTCTCATTCTTTTTAATGCATTTATTCCAGCTATTTACAAGTTTGTGAATTTTATCTGAGAAGAAAGTTTTTGGCCGCTCTTGTAACCATTTATGCACCGTTTCCAGAACTGCTTTATCCGAAGAAAATCGACGACTTCGTAAAGCATTTTTGAGTGTACTAAAGAGATAGCAGTCGGAAGGTCTGGGCTGTATGCAGGGTGTTTCAGCACTTTTCTGAGTATTTTTTCATAATAGTACCTTTTGAGGCCAAAAATGGTGAGTACCGGTGTAACCTTTTCTGCAGAACGTTGGGTCTTGAATTTCTTCTTTGCTGGTGAGTCAGAATGTTTCCGATGGTCCACGCTTGTCCGGCTACTTTTAGACTTCTCAATCCTTTCATATACACTACTTTTTGCTTGCGCACTGTTTCTATATTGTGTTAAAAATTGCCGGTAACTTTCAGCCCCTGACACACCTTCTGACCATAAAAATCGGATCACTGGGCGCTATTCTTCACTGGTGCATTCTGCTAGTGGAGCGGCCATTTTATTGACTGAAACAAACATCTTTAACAATCAATCAAACAAATAGATCAGTGATACTGATCACGTGACACAGAAGTCCACGTTTGCTGAAAAAACTGCGTCCAATTTAAAGACAAAAGTGTGCTGTGGCATTAAGTACGGATAATTTTTGACTGACCCTCGTATATTTATAAAACTTGATCGATGTACAAAAAATTTGGCTTCTAAACTCAGCCAAACTTAAAAACAATTCCAGCACCAATAATTGCAAATAATCGATCACTAAGATTTTGTACTAGCGAGGTATACAAATGAATTAGCAATAGGCTAATATTAATCTTAATTGTTTGCCCATTACACAAAACAGTTCCATCTCTCTGTAAAATCAGACTACAGCCACAGGCACAAAACGATTCTGAAATTCTCACTGTAATTTCAATTGGAATGACTAACTGAAACAAAATAAAAACAAAATGCGCGCTTATATAACAGCACGTCACGTGATGCTCGATTATGACAAAGAATACCCGAGAGTGAAAGATTTTTCCGATTATTCTCACAGTTCACAGCAGTTCGCAGACTTCTCCAATCCTCGCATTTCACAGCAGCTAATTAGAGATCCCCACAAACGGATTAAGTAATTAGAAATCTCGCGTTAACTAAAAAAATTTCATTCACCAGTTTCTTTATAGTTCCAGAAAGAAAACACGCTAGACGTTTAACGGTCTTGTGCTCTTAATCCAAATGACACACGTGCTTAGAATTAAAACAAAAAAAATATTTATAACCGTTAAAAAACCGCTTGTAAATAAATTGAATTAATCGGGGGTTTACCAACTATGAAAATACTACTGGCAGTAAGAAGATTACGTTTTAATAAAGCGCTTAAATTTAAAACAATTACAAAGCTATAGAATTAAGATTATATTGCAAATGTAGCGTAACAAACAACTGGTTCGAAAATGCATAGTTGACAACATGCGCACAACATAATTCTTTTTTGTAAAATGCAAGGTTATTGTTGCATTATCTTGAAATCCAAACAACGTTGATTTGATTTCCCTTTTTTTTCTTACAGTAAACTCAAGTGAAAGTTTTATTTTGTCCCTTTTTAGTGTTTCAACTATGGCAAGCTTTTTTTTCAATTGATTTTGTGCAAGGGGAAGACTAGTAAAAAAATTTTTGTATGTCACATTTTGTCCAAATTTTTCAATCCGTTTGGTCATGTCGAGAAAGCTTTTGTACCTTGATTAACCTCTATGGAAGTGTTTCTATAAAAGTATACTTGCATTTCCAAACATAAAAAGTGTTAAATTGTACATTGTTCTAATTTACTACTGTATTTACCTGATTTTGAGAGTATATATTGCCGGAATGAACATCTACTTCTAAAGCACAGGAGTTACTCATCCAACATCATGCAAGGGCCGTGAATGTAAGCATCTTGCAAGAAGGACTCACAAACTTTAATAACTTTTATGATTAATTGGTTGAAGTTTTGTCTGAAGATTTATTTATCCTTTTTTTTGCATCATTAAATCTAAGAACTTGTAACATTTGCTAATTCATTTTACGACTCATTATGCAATTGAAATTTGGTCTGCTTTCGTCTTTACTTTGAGATGAGTTGCATTTTTACTGCTTGATTTATAAACATAATAAATACATTTACGCTAATAAATATCCTGAACTCTTTGAAGTCTATAATTTTCTATTTCATATTATAAACGAATTTTCCTTCTGCATTGGTCCCTTTACAAATTGTGCTAATAAGCAATTGACGTGGAAACAGCATAAGTGGATTTACAACCAAACCACACTGCGGGGTTGCAAATCGTGATCAACCTGGGTTGCATGGATGACATTGCGAGCAGCGGTTTTGCCAATTTATTGTCCAATATGATTAGAAGACCAGCATAATGATTTATTTCAAGAGGGAATAGAATTGTATAAGTTGTCAGCGCAACATCTTCATTATCACTTTCGGGAGAAGAATCTAAACATCGTTCTTATATTTTCATAATCTTCTTCCATCAGTTGCTCAACATCCTTTGTAGTTATAACTTTGTTTTCATAACCGTACTAGACTCTTCAAATGAAAAAATTTGTTTTATTTTTTTGCCAAGAGATTAAAGTTACTGAAACAATGACTTACCAAACAATGATCAACTAATATTTGTGTTTTTTAAACTATTACATTGTTTACAATAAAAAAGCGACAAACCCTAGTTTTTTGCTATATTTTGCACAAGTTTTGTGCTTATGGAACAGTAGGATTTTCATTGCAAAACAGTTACAGCAATGCTTTTTTTTCAGTCATATGACAAGTTAGTTTTGATTACTAAGATTTATTTTAGTTATAGTCTTGGATAATGTGCACAAAGTCACCGAATTTGTATATGGTATCATTTAGACTAAAAAAGAAATCAAAAAGTAAATATGCGTTTGGGGTTTTTCAAAGCTCATGGTAGACGGAGGGTTAAAGCATTTTTGTTAATTTTTGTGTTTTTGACAAGAGTTCAAAATTCAAAACAATGGTCAGGAGTGAGCTCGATTTGGAGTTCGAGATGCACAATGCTGCTAATGGCACTCTTTAATGACGTCAGTAGTATGTAATGGTTTTTTCATTGGTGTTGTGACGTCATCAGTGGAGCAGGCGCTGGAGCGCGATGGAGCACTTCAGCGCTGACGTCATCAGTGCGCCTACGGTTCCGAACCCTAGGTTTCATGAACCAGCATGTTTCATGAACCGAAAAAACCCTAGTTGAAAATCAATTTAGTTTCAAATTAATATTAATAATAAGATTAATAAGTTCTAAAAGAAATAAAAACAATAAAATTAATAAGTTCTATTGAAAACGATTTTATAAAGTTTATACAGTAGACAATTCCATGTATTTTCTGAAGCATGTCGTTTCCTGTTCTGAATCGTATTGATTTGACCTTAAGTAACCGTTTCCAAAAAGTGATTTAATATGTATTTTTTTCTAACTTTTAATCTCAAAGGCAATACTTGTGCACGTTTAAGCGTTCCCTAGACAATTCTGATTTTAATTCACAAGATACCTATAGTCAAAAGTTTTTTTCTAAACAAGTTTAATTTTTAGGTGCCTATTTTAAACATTTTTCAAGATATGCTTAACTTTTATTTGTACGATCCCAATCCTATTCCTAATCCTATTCCTAATCCTAGTCCTAATCCTAGTCCTAATCCTAGTCCTAATCCTAGTCCTAATCCTAGTCCTAATCCTAGTCCTATTCCTAATCCTAGTCCTAATCCTAGTCCTAATCCTCGTCGTATTCCTAATCCTAGTCGTATTCCCAATCCTAGTCGTATTTCTAATCCTAGTCCTATTCCTAATCTTAGTCCTATTTCTAATCCTAGTCGTATTCCTAATCCTAGTCGTATTTCTAATCCTAGTCGTATTCCTAATCCTAGTCGTATTCCTAATACTAGTCGTATTCCTAATCCTAGTCGTATCCTAATCGTAGTGCTATTTCTAATCCTAGTCCTATTCCTAATCCTAGTCCTATTCCTAATTCTAGTCCTATTCCTAATCCCAGTCCTATTCCTAATCTTAGTCCTATTCCTAATTCTAGTCGTATTCCTAATCCTAGTCCTATTCCTAATCCTAGTTCTATTCCTAATCCTATTCCTATTCCTAATCCTAGTCCTATTCCTAATCCTAGTCCTATTTCCAATTCTAGTCCTATTCCTAATCCTAGTCCTATTCCTAATCCTAGTCCTATTCCTAATCCTAGTCCTATTCCTAATCCTAGTCCTATTCCTAATCCTAGTCCTATTCCTAATCCTAGTCCTATTCCTAATCCTAGTCCTATTCCTAATCCTAGTCCTATTCCTAATCCTAGTCCTATTCCTAATCCTAGTCCTATTCCTAATCCTAGTCCTATTCCTAATCCTAGTCCTATTCCTAATCCTAGTCCTATTCCTAATCCTAGTCCTATTCCTAATCCTAGTCCTATTCCTAATCCTAGTCCTATTCCTAATCCTAGTCCTATTCCTAATCCTAGTCCTATTCCTAATCCTAGTCCTATTCCTAATCCTAGTCCTATTCCTAATCCTAGTCCTATTCCTAATCCTAGTCCTATTCCTAATCCTAGTCCTATTCCTAATCCTAGTCCTATTCCTAATCCTAGTCCTATTCCTAATCCTAGTCCTATTCCTAATCCTAGTCCTATTCCTAATCCTAGTCCTATTCCTAATCCTAGTCCTATTCCTAATCCTAGTCCTATTCCTAATCCTAGTCCTATTCCTAATCCTAGTCCTATTCCTAATCCTAGTCCTATTCCTAATCCTAGTCCTATTCCTAATCCTAGTCCTATTCCTAATCCTAGTCCTATTCCTAATCCTAGTCCTATTCCTAATCCTAGTCCTATTCCTAATCCTAGTCCTATTCCTAATCCTAGTCCTATTCCTAATCCTAGTCCTATTCCTAATCCTAGTCCTATTCCTAATCCTAGTCCTATTCCTAATCCTAGTCCTATTCCTAATCCTAGTCCTATTCCTAATCCTAGTCCTATTCCTAACCCTACTTCTAATCCTATTCCTAGTCCTATTCCTAATCCTAGTCGTATTCCCAGTCCTATTCCTAATCCTAGTCTTATTCCTAATCTTATCCTATTCCTAATCCTATTTCTAATCCTACTCTTATTCCAAATCCTACTCTTATTTCAAATCGTACTCCTATTTCTTATCCTATTCCTATTCTTAATCCTATTTCTAATCCTATTCTTATTCTTATTCCCAATCCTATTTCTATTCTTATTCCTATTCCTAAGAAAGACGATGGTCCTGAGTTCAATTCTTATCCAAGACAGTATAAACCCTTATCCTAAGAATGTCAGTGGTCCTGAGTTTGACTCTCACCCAAGATAGTAGAAATCCTAAACCTAAGAAAGTCAGTAATTCTGAGTTTTACTCCCACCCAAGACAGTTGAAATCTTAAACCTAAGAATGTCAGTGGTCCTGAGTTTTACTCCCACCCAAGACAATATAAATCCTAAACCTGAGAATATCAGAGTTTGATTCCGACCCAAGACAGTATAAATCCTAAACCTAAGAAAAACAGTGGTTCTAAGTTTGATTCCTACCCAAGATTTCAAAACAAGACATAAGATTATTTCAAGACATTCTGCAAGATTTTAAAGCAATAAAGTCAATTCGTCTCCTGTTTTTAATCACTTTATAGGAAAAAACCTGTCAAAATATTTCCTGCAAAGAGCAAGTCAGGACACATTAGGTCAATACACAGTTTTCCCATGGGGAATTCCTTAGGTTTTCACCGGGATTGTTTGTATAGGTTTCTTTGTGCATTGCAAACTTTGTCTTGATTTTTGCTATATTTATGTTCAATTTCTCAATTTTTTCTCTAAACAATTTTGACTTTTGTTATACTTTTATTTAATTTCAAAAATTTTTCTTATCCAACCTTGATTTTTGTTATACCTTTGTTTAATTTTTCTTGGCAACCTTGTTTTTTGTCAAACTATCTTCAATTTTCTCCTATACAAGCTCGATTTTTGTTACACCCTTGTTGAATTTTTCAAAATTTTTCTTTGTCAACCATTTCGGCAGCGTGGTCGAGTGGTT
This sequence comes from Diplosoma virens, assembly GCA_963680785.1. Lineage (NCBI taxonomy): Eukaryota > Metazoa > Chordata > Ascidiacea > Aplousobranchia > Didemnidae > Diplosoma > Diplosoma virens. Next base: position 74,992,766 of record OY796880.1, read on the forward strand.
AAAGCACCGGACTGATGATCAGCATGGTCTCGGTTCAAAACCTACTTGCGCCATTCTGTTGTGTCCTTGGGAAAGACACTTTACGGCACTTTCCCCTGCTTGATGGTCTTGACAAGCAGTTCTAAATTGCAGTAATATCTCTACTAAATTACTAGCGGACAGCAATATCTTGGCATCTCCGGAAGCAGGTCGGGGTAATTGCTTACCCTATGTATAGCGCCTCCGTCGCTTTCCTGCGAGTCAGGAGGATAAATATAGAGATAAAAAAAAAAAAAAAAAAAAAAAAAAAAAAAATGATTTTTATTATATCTTTGTTTAATTTTTTAAAGTTTTTCTTTAGACAACCTTGATTTTTATTACACATTTGTTTAATTCTTCAAACATTTTCTTAGTCAACCGTGATTTTTAGGTATCTATCTTCAATTGTTTCTTTACAAACTTAATTTTTGTTATACCTAACCTTAGTTTCTCTTGTCAACCTTGATTTTTGTCATATCTATGTTTAATTTTTCTTAACAATTATGGTTTTTGTCATATCTTTGTTTAAGTTTTCTTGGTAACCTTGATTTTTGTCATAACTAACTTTAAGTTTTTCTAGACAAACTTGATTTTTGTTATACCTTTGCTCAATTTTCTCTAAGTCAACCTTGATTTTTGTTATACTTATGTTCACTTTCTCAAAAATTTTTCCTAAGAAGCTTGACTTTTAGGCAGTTTTATTCAATTTTAAAACTTTTTTTTTCTTAGTCATCCTTGATTTTTGTTATACATAACTTTAAGTTTTTCTCTAACAACCTTGATTTTTGTTATAATCTTTATTCAATTTAAAAAAAAATTTTTTTCTAAGCAACCTTGATTTTATTATACCTTTGCTTAATTTTTTTTCTTGGTAACCTTGATTTTTGTCACACCTTTGTTTAATTTTTCTTGGTAACCTTGATTTTATTATACCTAACCTCAATTTTTTCTCTTGAAAACCTTGATTTTTGTTATACCTTTGTTCAATTCTTCAAAAATTTTCTTAGTCAACCTTGATTTTTAGATATCTATCTTCAACTTTTTTCTAAATAACCTCAATTTTTTTCATATCTAACCTCAATTTTTTCTTGACAAACTTGATTTTTGTCATATCTTTGTTTAATTTTTCTTGGTAACCTTGATTTTTGTCATACCTAACCTCAATTTTTCTCTAACAAACTTGATTTTGTTATACATTTGTTTAATTTTTTAAAAATTTTTGTTTAAAAGTTTTAATAATTACTTTGACTGTGAATAAAAATCAAGGTTGCCAAGAAAAAATTCAACTTAGTTATAACAAAAACAATGGTTGTTTAGAAAAAATTGAAGATAAGTATAATAAAAATCAAAGTTGACTTAGAGAAAATTGAGCAAAGGTATAACAAAAATCAAGTTTGTCTAGAAAATCTTAAAGTTAGTTATGACAAAAATCAAGGTTACCAAGAAAACTTAAACAAAGATATGACAAAAACCATAATTGTTAAGAAAAATTAAACATAGGTATGACAAAAATCAAGGTTGACAAGAGAAACTAAGGTTAGGTATAACAAAAATCATGGTTGACAAAGAAAAATTTTGAAAAATTCAACAAGGGTGTAACAAAAATCGAGCTTGTATAGGAGAAAATTGAAGATAGTTTGACAAAAAACAAGGTTGCCAAGAAAAATTAAATAAAGGTATAACAAAAATCAAGGTTGGATAAGAAAAATTTTTGAAATTAAATAAAAGTATAACAAAAGTCAAAATTGTTTAGAGAAAAAATTGAGAAATTGAACATAAATATAGCAAAAATCAAGACAAAGTTTGCAATGCACAAAGAAACCTATACAAACAATCCCGGTGAAAACCTAAGGAATTCCCCATGGGAAAATAAACATTTGGTGGTACAGAATTTGAAGATTGCTTGAAGTAAAAGCTTTTTCTTCCCAAAGCTTTTCATCTGACACTCTTCAGGGGATTCTGACGATTTCCCCTGAAGAGTGTCAGATGAAAAGCTTTGGGAAGAAAAATCTTTTACTTCAACCCATGGGAAAACTGTGTATTGACCTAATGTGTCCCGACTTGCTCTTTGCAGGAAATATTTTGACAGGTTTTTTCCTATAAAGTGATTAAAAACAGGAGACGAATTGACTTTATTGCTTTAAAATCTTGCAGAATGTCTTGAAATAATCTTATGTCTTGTTTTGAAATCTTGGGTAGGAATCAAACTTAGAACCACTGTTTTTCTTAGGTTTAGGATTTATACTGTCTTGGGTCGGAATCAAACTCTGATATTCTCAGGTTTAGGATTTATATTGTCTTGGGTGGGAGTAAAACTCAGAATTACTGACTTTCTTAGGTTTAGGATTTCTACTATCTTGGGTGAGAGTCAAACTCAGGACCATCGTCTTTCTTAGGAATAGGAATAAGAATAGAAATAGGATTGGGAATAAGAATAAGAATAGGATTAGAAATAGGATTAAGAATAGGAATAGGATAAGAAATAGGAATACGATTTGAAATAAGAGTAGGATTAAAAATAGGATTAGGAATAGGATAAGATTAGAAATAGGACTAGAATTAAAAATTGGAGTAGGATTAGAAGTAGGATTAGGAATAGAACTAGCATTAGAAATAGGACTAGGATTAGGATACGACTAGGATTAGGAATACGACTAGGATTAGGACTAGGATTAGGATTAGGAATAGGATTAGGAATAGGATTAGAAATAGGACTAGGATTAGGAATAGGACTAGGATTAGGAATCGGACTAGGATTAGGAATACGATTAGGATTAGGACTAGGATTAGGAATAGGACTAGGAATAGGACTAGGATTAGGACCGTACAAATAAAAGTTAAGCATATCTTGAAAAATGTTTAAAATAGGCACCTAAAAATTAAACTTGTTTAGAAAAAAACTTTTGACTATAGGTATCTTGTGAATTAAAATCAGAATTGTCTAGGGAACGCTTAAACGTGCACAAGTATTGCCTTTGAGATTAAAAGTTAGAAAAAAATACATATTAAATCACTTTTTGGAAACGGTTACTTAAGGTCAAATCAATACGATTCAGAACAGGAAACGACATGCTTCAGAAAATACATGGAATTGTCTACTGTATAAACTTTATAAAATCGTTTTCAATAGAACTTATTAATTTTATTGTTTTTATTTCTTTTAGAACTTATTAATCTTATTATTAATATTAATTTGAAACTAAATTGATTTTCAACTAGGGTTTTTTCGGTTTGCTGGTTCATGAAACCTAGGGTTCGGAACCGTAGGCGCACTGATGACGTCAGCGCTGAAGTGTTCCATCGCGCTCCAGCGCCTGCTCCACTGATGACGTCACAACACCAATGAAAAAACCATTACATACTACTGACGTCATTAAAGAGTGCCATTAGCAGCATTGTGCATCTCGAACTCCAAATCGAGCTCACTCCTGACCATTGTTTTGAATTTTGAACTCTTGTCAAAAACAGTTTGCTTGCTCGGGTTATGTTTTCAAAGATAGACATATAAAAAGAAATTTTTATTGACAAAATGCTGATGGGAGCACAAAACTATAAATTAGTTAATTTCGTTAAATATATAGTAAAGTGGTAAAACTTGTTTTAATTCAATTATCAAAATTTTTCATTAAATATCATATAAGCGGATGTCATGCTTAAATTAGAATTTTGTATTGAGTTAAAAAGCGATTTTAATTTTTTGTTACTCATAAGCGCAAACTCGTCAAAAATTAGTTTATATAGTGGCGGATTATGTAAACTGGTGTACGGGTTTTATAAGCGGTTTTTGGAAAAGGTTTTGTAAACTTATATCGAGTTTATTTTGGTTTTCAACTTTAAGTAAAGAAAGAAACAAAAAAAAATTTCAAGCTTAGATGTATGAATTTTTGTTTTTTAATTAAAAATTTTGCTTTAAAACTTTTGTTAAAATTTATCATTTAATTTTACTTTTCATCAACTTTTGCTGTTTGATCTTTTAATACTTTTTAGTTAAAGAATTAAAACATTATCTTTGTCAAGAAACAAAACAAAATTGCTTTTACGTGGACAAAAAAAATGTTGGTTCATTAAAAACAGTTACAAGATATGTCCCACTTCAAATGGATCAATACCAACCAAGACATGAATCAGATGAAATCGGTCATCAACATACCAGGAAGGAAATTATCGATAAAAGTAAAATCACAGCATCAGGTATCTTTCCAAAAAATTTCTTTCAAAGATCTTGGCAACACATTCATGATTCCCCTGACTATAAAAATGCTCGAACTAAAGAATCAAAAGAAAAAGTTTTAGAAGAAAAGGGAAATGTGATTGGAGTCATCGGCCAGGCGGGAGTAGGAAAGTCAACTCTAATGAAAGACTTACTTTACCGCAATGTGACTGTCGAGCGGTTATACAAGGCAGATTTTGTTTTCTATGTAAAGCTTCGAGATTTTTCTGATAAAACCAAAATTAACTTGTTTCAGTTTTTGATAGAAAATACAGTTTATAATTCCCTTTGCTGGATGAAAGATTCAGTTATTCGCAAAGGACTTTTAAAACTTTTGTCAAAATCCGAATCTGTTTGTATCTTATTAGACGGATTCGACGAAGCTGGCATTGATGCCACCTATTTAGAAGAACAAACGATAATTGAGTTTGACATCAATGGTCAAAATTTTCCCCAAAATTTCCTTTTAGGTCTTTTGAGTGGGCACATTTTACCAAAAGCAAAAACAATTATAACTTCAAGACCTGGACAAATGCTTTATTTACCTGAAAAATATCAACCTAAATTTATAGTTAAAATTTTTGGCATTAAACAGCAAGACATAAAACAAATCTGTCTTGATATTTGTGGTGATGAGTACGCATCTCAAGTTTTATCTCGCATCGAAAGTCAACCAGATCTTCTTTCTTATTGCCTTGTTCCTATCAACTGTGTTTTGATTGTTAATTGTATTTTTTGTTTTATAGAAGAAAAAGAACAAAAATTCTCTCCCAACAACATAACAGATGTTTTTGTTTTAACTTTCTTTTTTTTTTCTAAAATTGAAAACAAGCGTAACAAAAGCATAACATTTGATATCAAAAGCTTTACTGATTTAAAAAAAATCAGCAAATTAGCTTGGACTGGAATAAAAAATCAAAAACTATATTTTGATGAAGTCGATTTGAAAGCTGTTGGCTTAAATGAAACCGACATCAGCAGCTTTACTGTCGCATTTAAACAAAACAATAAAGAAAATCGCGTTACTGTGCTAGAAAATGCTACTAAAAGATGCATATATTTTTCCCATCTTCTTCTCCAGGAGTTTTTTGCGGCATTTTTTTGTTTATTTTTTATGGATTTCTCTGAGTTCGAAGCAACATTTTTTGATTCTAAAATAATTTTTTTGACTGAAAATCGATTGGAAATGATTAGCAAATTTATGTTTGGCTTATTTAATTGTAAAACATTTGAAATAATGAAAAAAATCTATCCAAAAATTTCTAAACCATATCAACATATGAAAAGGCTTACAGATTTTGCAACAACTATTGCAGCAACTATTTTCAATAGAAGATCACTTGATAATTTTTTAGATATTCTTCGTATTTGTTGCTGGGCTTACGAAATTCAAGATCCAGAGTTTTGTGAAAAACTAGCTGAGAATTTTCCAGAAATTCTATACCTTCATTTTGATGATGATTTACTTGCAAGTGATATTTTATCGCTTTGTTACGTAATAAAAAAGAGAAAGAAAATTTTGAAATTATGGATAAATATGGGCATCTTGACTGATCGTCCCGATTTCGTCAAGAAACTTTTACATCTTTTTTGCAAAGAAATGGAATATATTCTTGGGAATTTGTCACACATCAAGGTAATTTATTTTTATAAGAAATTATTCCCTAATTATATTTTTGGCGCTTTTGTTTTTTTTTTTTGAACAGAGCATACGTATAATTTTTTAATGCGGTTGCTGTGATGTTTTATCCCAAGAAAACGTAATGCATTCAAGAGTCATTTTACTTTCACTTTCGAAGTTATTCTCTTATGATATTGTAAAAAAATTTTAGATGCCGTAAAATCAACTACAACTTAAAAAAGTAAATTTTGCTTTTCTTAAAACTGTAAAATATAAACAAAGTGTTTGTTAAACAAAATAGGTGTTATATAGTAAGTTTTTTCCGTTTAAAAAATCAAAACTCTGGAAGTAAACTACCTAGCTATATTAAGAATATGGGACAAATTTTTTAAATATTTAACGAATATATGCTGCAGATAATTGTATACAGTATATGTCGATTATTTGTTTGTTGGCAATAGAGGTGGAATTTCAGGTAGAACATAAATGCAGTCAGAACTTAATCAGTTTTTTCTCATTTAAATTTAACGCGAGATAGTTCGAAAGTAATTGCATATGGTGGGAAAAAAGAAAAACAGGTTCAAATAAATTTAAGTAAATGAGATTACTAACAGCTTGTTAGAAACCAGGATAATACAATTTGCTTCTACTGTAGTATAATCTCCTATTAACAAGTAGAATATATTTCAAACGTTATATGACCTGTTTTGTACTTTATCATGTACTGTAGTTGTATTTGTGACGTTATCAATTTCTTTAAATAATTAAGAAATTTTGTTCGTTCAAGTATATTCGATCTTTATCTGGAAGCTTTGACCGATATATATATATATTGCAGGAGTAAATCGATCTTCCCCGCAGAGTACTCAATGAAAAAATCACAACAATTTAATACAAAATTTATTCAAACATTGTTTAAAAACCGCAACAGTCTTTTTCATCTTTAGAATGGTCAGTTGGTTACTTATTCTATTTGAATTGCTTTGTGTTAGTATTGCCTTCGGGCTGTGATCTAGTTGTTTAAGGGTCAGTTTTGACGCTTTGAAAGTTAATTCTGTAGTGAGATAGAATTGTTTGGACAAACTATTAAGTTAAATATTAGCCATTAGGTGCTAATTCACTCTTAAACATAGTTTGTAGAAAGTTATCGAGTAATTATTCGCATTTGTTAACGTTGTGAATTGCTTTGAAGTTTTTTAAAACTTGAGAGTCAAGTTATACGAGTGTTGCCAGATTGTTTAATTTTGTGAATAATAAATTCTTTATAATTAGAAATTGAGATTTTTGAGAGAATTTAGCCTTACTTGACACAAGTTACTCTATTAAGAACTTCAGTCTGGCGGCAAAATATTTTCTATGCCGGAATATAATTAATAAGTAAAGACAGCTTTGCTTTAGCGCAGGTGTTTGGGTTATTTAGTTTAATTGGTCCTTTCAGATTCTTGAATATAATTTAGTTCAATTTCAGATTCCTGAATAATAAGCTGTTCACAAATGACGGACAGCAGTGCGACAACGTATATAATTTTAGCGATTTCAACCAGAGTTAATTTTTTCTGTTTATTCTATGTTTGGAGCATTTCCATTTATATTCAAATATCCATTTAGCCATTACAAAATATGATTTTCCAATAATTTTTTTAAACTTTTTAATTTTCATTAGAAATATTTTATTTTAGGAAACAGAGAAAAAATCATGGATTTAACCCTTTAGTTACGGGAAGTAGATCCATTTGAGGCATGAACGTGATTTTTGGATATGTTGCTACTTTTACCCTGACTAAGACTTACTCACTCTTTAAAATGGAAAATTTTTACATTTTCCTTGTTTTTTATTATGTTCCCAAAATGGGAACGTTAGTAACTATTGCTACTTGGAATCACATATATGCTGTTGAGTGTGCAAATACAAAATTGACGAACCGCTAATCTGGTAATTATTTTGCAATGCTTCATTTCTATCTGGAATCAAAAGTCAACCTTCTAAAACACCATCCTTCTATAACATCCATTCATTCTAAAACCATCCATCCACGCCATTCCATAATTGTTTTCAATGCAAAGAGAAGCTAGCTAGCAGCTGTTTCACCTCTGGTAAAGTCTGAAAAGTTTACAGCTATGAATGCGATATCTTTTTATGGAGCTGCTCGGCCAAGGCCTAGAATAAGATTTCTAGAATCTGCTAAAGATATTGTTGAATCTCAAGAGTCAGATGACTTAGAAATAGTGTTACTTCCTCCAGAGTCAGCTGATCAAGGAATTGACAGTGATGAAGAAGGAAACGATAACATCCTGAACGAAGAATGCTTACCAAATAAAATTGCAGGTAAAGTTGAAGTACATGGAGGGGATTTTGAAGACGAAGAGGTTGATACAAACCCCAGACGTATTCTTTGGCGCAAAAGTGACAATGTAACTCTTGGTAACCCAGAAGAAGTACAAAAATCTAATGAGGTTTTCATACATGGAGGAAAGAGTATGTACGAAATTTTTTTACTATTCTTTTCTCATGCCATGATTACTCTACTTGTCGACCAAACAAACTTGTACGCGACTAGAGATAAAGATATGGCAAACTTCGGAGTTGATCATGCTGAGATGAGAAAATTTTTAGGTCTGTTACTAATTAGTGGATACCACAGTCTTCCTTCAGAAAAAGACTACTGGAGCACAGCTGAAGACTTAGAAGCCCGTATATTCTCAAAAACAATGTCTAGGGATCTCTTTCGTTCTATAAAAGCGTGCTTGCACATTGCTGACAACCACAACCTTGCACAGTCGAAAGTTGCAAAGATACTGCCTTTGTTGGACCTCCTGAAAGCTAACTGTCAGCAATTTGGAGTCTTTCACAAGAGTCTGAGTATTGACGAATCTATGGTGCCATATCGTGGTCTTCATAGTGCCAAGCAATATATCAAGGGTAAGCCTGTCAAATTTGGTTACAAATTGTGGATGCTTTGTAGCAGTGATGGGTTTCCATATAACTTCGAAATATATTGCGGCAAAGATTCAAGCAGAACAAGTCCACTAGGAAGTCACGTTGTAAAAAATATGTTAGGCCCTGTTCCAAATAAAAGTCAACACATTGTCTTCTTTGATAACTTCTTCACCAGCCACACACTGCTTACCGATCTTGCTGCAGAAAATGTTAGAGCATGTGGTACAATAAGGGATAATAGAACAGGCCGCTGCCCTTTGATGTCCAAGAAAGATTGCCAAAAGAAACCCAGAGGCACGTTCGATTTCCGATCAGACGGCTCAGTTGTTTGTGTAAAGTGGAACGACAACTGCCCAGTTACTGTCGCAAGTAATTACTGTGGTGTAAACCCTATTCAAAAAGTGGAAAGAAGGGTGAAAAACGAGCAGAAGATTGTTGACCAACCTTTCCTCATCAAAATGTACAATCAAGAAATGGGAGGCATTGACGTGTGCGATAAGTTGTTGTCGTCGTACAGACCACGACTTCGTTTCAGAAAATGGTGGTGGAACTTATTCTCCCATATAGTAAATCTTTCTGTTGTGGCTGCTTTCAAGTTCTATAATCACATCAACTCGGACGGCATGAGTCACATTGTCTTCAGAAGAGGAATCGCAAGAGCACTCATAAAAGTGGAATGCCCCAGAAAACGTCTTGGTGGACGGACAGCTCCGCCAAGCAAAGCTGTGAGGTTCGACGGAATAAATCACAATCTTGAATCAGTGTCGCAAGGAAGATGCGCGCTGTGTAAAAGAAATACCAGATTGTGCTGTGTCAAATGTGGAAAAAGGTTACACAGACTGTGCAGTAAATTGTATCTCAAGAAGAAATAAACTTGAACACACATTGTCAAAATAACTGCTTTGTACAATGCTATTCATTCATATTGTTTCGCATATTCAGTAAAATGGTCAAAAAATTTCGTAAATGTAGTTATTACCCCATCGGTGCATTTAGATTCGTGCCGTATTTTGCATAATTTTGAAAAATAACGATCATGTTGCGTTTTGAAACTTACCAACTTTCTTGGCCCTAAAGGTACTAACGTTCCCTTTTTGGGAACATCACAGTTGAACGGTTGTAAGCAATAAAAAGGAATATTCACTGAATTGTTTTTTAGGTTGGATATAACCGTTGTGATCTGTTTTCGTCAATAAACGTTATTTGAGAAAAAAAGTACATTTTCAAGGTTTCTAAAAATTAAGTAATAAAAAATAATTATTAAAATGCATTTTTGGACATTTTTCCTTTAAATTTTTACTAAATTTTTTTTTAAAAAACACCGTCATTTTTACTGAGTGTAAAGAATATTTTCTATAGAACCTGGTGTAAAAGAGTTGCATCACGTATTGGCAGCAGTAAATGTTTTTTGTATCACTGAACACGTGTTCCCATTTTGGGAACATTATTCTCTAAAGGGTTAAAGCTCTAGAACAGGGTTTCCCAATCCACAGCCTTTTTTACTTATTAATCGGGCTCGCCAAACTATTTATCTTAATTATTGCTCATTTGATAGAATTGCTTTAACTGAAATTTAAAGAATTGTTTAAAACCAAATACATTATTTGTGACATACTGGCCGGTCTTTCAAAATTTAGAAAAAATTGGCTCGCAACAGAAAAAGTTTGCCCCACCCTGGATTAGAACTATTTTTTTTCAACTATTTTCAAATTTCATAGATTTTAAAAACTCTTGAAATACAAAGTATGATTTTCTAGCCTAAATTAGAAATTGCTATTTATAAGATTAATTACTTATAAAAAAACAACAGACAGTCGGATTTTTACAAGGTGCGCAGCCTTTCAATTCGGATGCTTTGCTGCAGGCATATATATCTTGTAGATCAGTGCTTTATAACCTTTTTCTTTTCATTATCCAATTTCAATTTTGAGTGAATCTTTATTTTCAACAACCTATAATCTTAAACTAAAATAAACGGGATCAAACGACTTCTACAGTAGCAGAGACCAAAGTTTTAACCAATTGAATAGTTTAATTTAAAAAAAATAAAAACACCTCAGAATTTTTACAACACTGAAAGCAGAATTTTTTTGTTTTTTTAAAAAACAATTGACGCAATATTGAGTTTAAATTTTAAAAGTTCTCATCACAAATCTTAATCCAAATTCCCAATTCTATTCCATAATTTTGCTTTAAGGAAACAATATTTGAAAGTGTTAGTTTACAGATGTAAGTGAAGGAGAAAAAAAGTAAAATATTCTAAACGCTTTGCGAAACAAGTTGCAAGAATTCGACACCAAAAACTTGGTAAACGAGATATTGACTCATTATTTGTATTTTTACTCAGGCGGATACAAAATATATTTGTATTCGTTGGATTACAAAATTTTTGCTCGGGTCAATGGGCGAAAAAATTTTAACATTGTTTGTGGTGATATGGTAAAATTACATATTCACTGGCTATAAATTGCTTTGTTTATTCGGCCTTTTATATCAATTTTGCTTTTCATACACATTATCGCGGGGTAGGCGACAAATAGGCCGTTCAACATTGGCAAAGAAACCCCTTAGCCATGATCAAGAAAATCCTTATTTTTATTTGTTTAATTTCTTGTTCTTGTTTGGTCATTGCTTAACCACGCAAACTAGCAAATGCAATCAAACTTTACTGTCATAAAAGTATAGCATTTCCTCAATTTCAGGTTTAATTTACTAAAAATTTAAGCAAGTATAAAAAGCAACGTAACTTAAAATTATAACACATAACAAAATAATAAATGAATAGTACTAAACAGAAAGCAAACAAGCTGTATTGAAATGAGCTGTATGAGCTGTACTGATCAGAAACAAAGCTAACAAACAGAAACATTAATTAGACGAAGAAATGCTATAGGCGATCTCTCAGTGTAAAGTAATGTTAGTTCAAGCGCAAGTCACATCATTTACATTTGTTTTGTAAAAGTCTAAAATTAAGCGCTGATTACTAGGTGTTAATTCTAGCTGAACGTTTAAGGTATGGATACTGCATCATTGCTCAGAATGTATTTCAGGCGCCATCTTCTAAATATTGGCGGATGAATCACGAATCAACTCCTTAATTTTTTTTAGATATCTTCTTTATGTTTTAAAATTTTTTCTTCTAAAATATTCCAATTTTAAAAACGTTAAAATTATCAAAGTATTTAAAAATTTAAAATCAGTTTACTTGAGCGATTACCTTCCTCTTTTTGTATAACATCTCATATGCCAACCACCTCACTCAGTTTACTCAATGTTAGAAAAACCGATTTAATCCAAACAGTTTCTGTTTTTTGATTTTTCAAAACTCAAGCTTTGCCTTTAATATAACAACCTTGTCTTTTTGTTTACGTATATTATTTTTTTATTTTCATTGAATTTTTATATGTATTCTCCTGACTTGCAGAAAAGCAACATAGGAGTTATAAATTGGGCAAGCAATTTACTTTCGAAAATGCCAACATAATGCTGTCCAGTTAAAAAATTTTTCTTTTCTTTTTTTTTAGTTTATGGAGATATAGAGAGAGAGATGACTAAAATTTTGAACTGCTTGCTAAGACCGCTATACCGTTATATTTGACTCTATACCCGGAAACTAATAAATAAAAAAAAACATATCTGTAAAATACTAATTTGTTCAGATATGTTATCGAAAACACGTAGTTTAACTTTTTTCTATTGATTTGTAAGATACTGAATTTCTGTCGTTAAATGCACAAGCCAAATCAAAATGTTTCTTTTTAAGAAAAGCGTGAGAAAAGCAGACATTAAGTTTTTTTTTTTTAAAAAGGGTAAAGAAGCCAAAACGTTCAAAAATAAAAATTTTCTAAATTTAATTGTGCTGTTGAGTATCAAAACGATATATTAGAAAAAAATTTATTTTTTGCCGAAAAAAACATAAACACCCAATAAACCGTTTTTAACATAAAGGTAAAAATTTAAAACTTAATAAGAAATATTTTTGAATGCGATTGATTGCTATTGACAGAAAATTTCAAATTGTCATGAGGTGGGCGAATAATTTAAAAAAATAAAAGGCAATGGTAAAAACTTTGTTTAAAAAGTTTTTCTGATTGTCAATATTTGGAAAAAAAAGTTTTTTTGCTATTTTTACGAAACTCATTCATTTTCAGTTTATTTGAACCGATCCAAAGCTTACGTATTAGAGTTGACGGTTTACATAAAACATCTTTTGTTTGAATTAAAAATCCGAACTGACTCAATTGATTTCGATAGCTGAGAAATAGTTTACTTCACCTATTTGATTTAACGCTTGAATAATTTTTTGTGATTATTACAAATGAAGTTTCAAGTGTTTATAAGATTACATTATAATTTTTATTTATTATATCCTTAGCAAGAACACGTTGTAGAACATATGCTTAAAGCGACCACTTAATTGGTTATTCGACATGCTTTTGGAGATGCCAAACTATTACGTACTTCCGGGTTATTAATTTTTTTTTTATTATTATTTTGAAAAATTATTTAAATTTAAAAGTAATTTCATTATTTTTTTATATGAAGACGGAAAGTTTTGTCTGAATATCAAAAGTAAGTTTTTAAAACTGATTTTGCTTTCAAGTCAAGTTGCACACTAAATTAAAAATTGAGAATCTGCTCATAATCAAATGGGTTCCGAAATTTGTTTTCAAATTTTGTAGTTTTTATAGAATTTATATACTTTACTTAATAAGCGATATAATATTTGATAAACGTTCTGTAACTTTTGTGATTATTGCAAAATTATTTTGATTTATGTAAAAAGCCAAAATTCAATTGTTTTTCTTTGCTATAGTAACAAAACATGAATTTTTTCTTTCAAAAATCGTTATAAATTTTTCGGTTGCCGCAGATCGGCAAAGCGTAAAGAAAATTTTTCAATTGCTTTGGGATTGATGTTTCATTGTTTTGCAGTTATTTCTATTTATTTTTTTTCAACGTAGGTATTACCAGCTGCTGCCACGATACAAAGTATTTTTTCTAAGCAAAGAAAAATCTAAAAACACTTTTAATTTTTACCAATACCAAAAAAAAAGGTTTCTGATTGAACTTCGTAAAAAATATTTTTTGCATTGAAAAGTTCTTGAAACAGTTTTTAGTGTTATTTAAACCGCTAACTTCCATGCAAAATACTTTAACTTTTTGTTATAATTTTGTTGAATACAATTTACATCATAACTTTCTACTATATTTTATGTTTGTTTAGGTCAAGTCGATCAATCTTGATTGTTATGATATAGATGATAAAACTGCAAAACTTGTATCAAATATTATCAAGGATGGGATTGAAAAGATCAGCTTGTATAATTGTGATTTAACAAAGCGGGAAATTACTACAATAGCAAGAAAAATCACAACATTAAAAAATTCTGTAAATACTTATATCTAAAAAAAATTGTTTAAAATGCTTAATTAATTTGCGACATAAAAAACAAAAGCTTGACTTTTTAATTTAAAAAATATTACACAATTTTTGATAATTTTTTACTGTACTTAGAATTACATTTTTAATGTAAAGTAATTTCTTAAGGTGTGGCAACTAGTTACTGGACCAAATGTTGAAGATTGTTCTTGGGTAAAACCAGGTTCTACAGTATTTAAAAATAATAATTCAAATAAATCTAAATTTCGTTGTCACCAAAAATATACAAACAAAAATAAAATTTTGACTTTTTGAAAGTCAATTTAATATCAGCAGTTAATTTTGCTACCTGGAATAATAAAGAGCTCAATCATAATGAAAAAATTTTTTATTGATTTAAGAAGAGTTTATGCAATCTATATATAATCAATTTATTTTTGTGTTTTTACTTATTTTGTTTAAAGTGTAGAAAAAGCACACGGTGTAAAACAAATTAAGCCAAATCATAATGTAGATTGTAAACATGAAACTCATGAAACTTATGCTCGGTCAAAGCCTGGATTAACAGCGACCGCCATTAGTGCTATCTAGCAGGGCACCAGAGGAGAATTTGATAATATTGGACTAAGGCAAAAAAGATGAGGCGAGCAGGAAGAAAAGAAAACAAGTAGCACCAACATAGTATATAGCACATAGGACTTCTAAAACTACCCAATATAGCATTTCTAAAGCTAAGTTAGAAATTTGAATACGGGTACTATGATAACGGAGGGAGAAAGCTAACTGAGAGGATGGAGAGAAAAAATTAGGCATATTGTGTGTGCAAGAGCCAATTGTGGAAGAGAAATAAAGCAGGAAATCTTAGAGACTGATGTAAACTTTTTTATCATGGTCAAAATGGGAAAAACATTGTTGATATTATTGTAAGAATACAATACATTGCAAATGTGTTGTAGCTGATTCCAGTCTCAAACAGAGTGATGAGAATAAAGCTCGATTTTAGAAGTGGAGGATAAAAGCTATATGTGCGTACATTACAAATAAAATGCAAGAAAAAGAAAAGCGTAAACTGTTGGAATGCATTAGAAAACATGATAAAAACTTTGAGTAGAAGTGAAATAATCATAATTAGAGCAGACCTAAATGTAAATGTTGGTGAAAGGAACAGAAAAAATAAAGAAATATTTGGAAGTTATGGTGTTAAAGAGAGAAGCCCAAAAGGACAGATAGTGGTAGAAGTAGCGAAAAATCCCAAAAAGAAGTTAACCCATATTAACCCAAGGGTAGAACTAAAAAACTAAAAACTAAAAACTTTGATAGGCTGTACAATTCTATGGCACAACTTAAAACAGTGTTTGTAAAGATATTTTACAACTTTTATATATCTCAAAGCTATTCATAATCTAAAATAATAAAAAAAACAGTTATTTTTAGTTAGAAAATGCATTTGAAATAATGACTACAAATGACTACAAATGTAGTCATTGGGATAATTCGGGTTAATCATATTTTTACTAATCTTAGTAAAACCTTTTAAATTGTATTCTACAAAGTTTTCCAATTACCATTCGGGTTTTAATCTTTTACTATATAAGTTGTTCTCTCAGGTAAAGTCGATTGATCTCAGTTGGAACCGAATTAATGATGAAACTGCAGAACTTGTGTCGAACATTATTAAGGATGGAATTCAGCAGTTTGATCTTTATCAATGTAAACTTACAAAACGAGGAATCGCTACAATAACCCAAAAAATCACAAGATTAAAAAACACGGTAAGTGTTTTCATTCTATTAAAATGTTTATTAACTAATACAATTGGATTTGTGGCAATTTTAATTATAATTAAAGTTGAGACAAGTGACATCTTTTGCTACGGACACCAAGCTTAAAATTGTTGTTTGATCACGTGTTGTACTTTGTTGTGGACTGAAAACAACAAACTTTAAGCGCTTCTAAAAATTGACAATATTTTTATAATAAATAATTTGTATTAATTAATGAAATAAGATCTAAATTACTCAAAAGACAACAAAGTATCTCAAAATTTAAACATTAGCCCTCATTTATTTTTGCTTTAAGTCAGTGATCTGTCACAGTTAATCAAATCCATACCAAGACTTTAAGCTGATAATACTTGCTCCATATTTTGTAGCTGAACTTAACTCCTTTACCGAAAATTTCAATTAAAATTTGAAAGATAATATCTTTGGCTTAAAGCAGTAAACGCTCAGTCAATTTTTTATAACAAATTTTCATTTTCAGAAAATTAAGTCTATTACTTTAAAATTCATTTAAGCAATATTTCACCCCATAAAGCTATAAACTAAAAAAATTAATTATCTAGGTTTAACAAATACTATGAATTTAAATTTTGAATCCTCCTTCTCAACGATTGCTTATAAAATTTTCAGAACAACTGAAATTATTATTATTGGAGTCGGACACTACTAACCAAAAAAAAAAAAAAAACGCTATCAAAGTTTTATTATGCTCATATACACATCTAAACCTTAAAATTGTTTAATCATATGTCATTCAAACTTTTTAACATTTAAATGACTTGTTTTTCTTTATTATAAAATATATTGTTATTGACTAGAAATATACATTTTTTAAAAAATATCTTTACTTGTCATGAAGGTAAAAATATGTGAATTTTTAAACTAAATTTTGAATCTTTTTCTTAATAAGCTGTAATATTTATCGGTTCTATTAAAAAAGTTTCTATTTCAAACTTATGGTAACGAACTTTTTTTTCCAATATATCTAAAAAAGGAATAATTTAAAAAAACAATTAAATTTATTTGGAGCATTGGTGGTTTATTGAAAGAAAGGGCTTAGTGCAGGAGCTATAATGGGACAACATTTTGCTAAACAATTTATAAAACAATAATTTTATTAAATTAAGGACTTTTTTTGGTCTTGGACTGTTTTTTTTTCTTTAAAGTGTCGTTGGAACCAAAAAATAAACAAGAAATTTTAAAAGTAGGGGGTTTTGCACGAATTGAAAAGTTTTTTCTGCAAGTGTATAAAAGAATATTCACTTGAAAAGAAAAACATTTTAAACAACCATGATGATATTATTATGATATTATTATAAAAACTTTTTGGTAGGGCTTTTTAGGGGGCCTAGTCCCGCTGCTTCATTTGCTCTATACTAAAATCATCGCTGAATTGAGAGGCTAGATTTTGTGAAAAAGTTACTCTTATTGCCGTCACCTTAAAATTCTTCAACTTTTAAGTCTTTACAAACTTTAAGAAGAAAAAATTTTACAATACAAATGATTTTTTTTTAATTTTGAAACCCAGGTAAATTACTGTTTTTTGCTATGTGGTTTTTTTGAAAAACGTTTAGTGATCTCTTGTCCAATCCATTATTTTAGGAGTCTACAACTTTGTAAGATTTAATTTTGATCAAGATTAACTTTTATATAGTAATTTAAAGACATATTTTAATTTCAATGTACAAATTCAATTACAGACATATTTCAATGTACTTGCAAATTTCGAAGGTAATATCTGCTCCTCTGTGCCCCCGTTTTAAAAATATTTCAAGGCAGGAAATCAATCGCCGCTCCTACACTTATAGGGTTTTGCTTGTCTTTTACGGATAAATAATTCTTTTTATTTTTTGAATTTATCAAATAAAGCTAAAAAACAAAATATCTTTTTTATTTATATAAAGAGCTTCTTTGTGGTACAGAATTTTAATATCGCTTTAAACAAAGTCGATTTTTTCGGAGCCATAAGCTTTTCGTGACGCTCTCATCAGTGGCAATCGCGTCAAAATGGGACAAACCAGACAAAATCAAAGTATTTATAGTCTCAACAGTTGGGAGAAAGGTGCTGCAGTCTCGGAAAGGAGAAAGGCACAATTGCATAGTGTGGTGCAATACAGGATGTTCTCGGAAAGGAGAAACGCACTATGTGCAATTACCCAGGAGAAACACTGTTACTCGCAACTTAGGTTATTTGAAAAGTTTCAATGTGTAAACAAATTCCTTTTGCTTACATAAAACCGGATGTTTGGTTTTGATAAAAGTTGCCTCGAGTAGACACAGATGGAACGAGTTGCGTGCCACAGCAAGAATTTTAAAACGTTTGTCGTTATAGTTTGCAGCACATTGCTCGTTGTCAAGCAAATGTTGTCCTATGGCAGAGTCACAATCTGGATTGTTACGTTTTAGCTTACAGGATCTGCCAGGTTGAGATCGTGTAGGGCGCTTCGCTTGCTGTTGTAGCCATTTAGGAACATGCTGCTTGATTCTATCTTGTAGTCGCTGTGATGTTCGTCCTACGTACCTACTGTCACAGTGGCACGAATATTCATAAACAACGGAGCTTTTCAGCGTGGTAGGTAAAACATCTTTGCGGGCTACAGGCAACATGCGTTTCGATGTAAATACAACTCTGGTGGTAACGGAGCCATAGCAGCTTTCAACAGCCGTTTTGACGTTTTTATCAAGACCAATGGAAGCTTTCCCTATCCAAGGAACTCTCAAATATACGGGACACTTCTCAGGACCAAATCGTTTGGGCATAGAAAACTGAGCAATTTTCTTGGAAATGTTGCAGTCAATAATAGATTCAGGATAACCATTGTCCAATAGAATGTTCTTGATATGCTTAATTTCTTCGTTTAGTTTAGATTTCGTGCATATCATTAGTGCCCGGTGTACCAAAGTTGATATAAGATTTGTTTTTTGTTTAGTGGGACTGAAAGATTCCCAACGTAAGTACTGTCCAGTAAAGGTAGGTTTTCTATACACACTTGTTTCAAAACCGGTACCTGTTCGTTCCACGTTAACGTCGAAAAACGGTAAACAATTATTTTTCTCTTTCTCAAAGGTAAATTTGAGAGAAGGATGGAGACAGTTTAGTTGTTTGAAAAAGTTATCCGACTCTTCTTCATTGCGAACATAGCAAATATATCGTCAACGTACCTAAAATATGTGGAAGGTTTTGATTTTTGAGAAAAAAGTTTTTCTTCATAATACCCAACAAAGATGTTAGCTAAGGCTGGGCCTAGTGGTGAACCCATTGCAACCCCATCAGTTTGCTTGTACATGATGTCGTTAAAGCTAAACTCTACTCCAGATGTGGCACTTTTCATCAGTTCAATGAAGACAGCCTTCGAAATAAGTGGTTGTGCATCCGAATCATCGCAATATAAGGCATCTGCACAGATATTAATGGTCTCTTCAAGTGGGACGTTTGTAAAGAGGCTTGAGATGTCGAAGGAGCACATGAAAAGATTGTTAGCATCTTTAGAGTTTTGAATAGCATCAGCAAACGTAAATGAGTCACAAATACAATGGGTCGAGAAACGCTTTAATACCGGTTCCAAGAGGCTTGCTAACCACTTGCTGAGCTCATGATGGGATGAGCCTGTCATAGATAGTATCGGACGTAACGGTACGTTTGTTTTGTGCATTTTGGGTAAACCATACATTCTGGGTCTTTGTGATCCGGTGGGACGAATATTTTGGTAAAGACTTTTGGGTATTGAATCTTCTTTAAATAGTTCTAGTAAGCGTTTTTGAAGTTTTGATTCAATATTAGCAGTGTTGTCGTTGCTTGAGGTTGGTCCAAGTTTTTCGAATTTTGATGGATCATCAAGTATTCCTAGCATTTTATCTATAAAGTCATTCTTGTTCAGAATGACTA